>ML093126.1:65965-80278 GCA_003697995.1 Taxidea taxus jeffersonii | reverse complement strand
CCCCTTTTTTTGTTTTTAAAGATTTTATTTATTTATTTGACAGAGAGATCACAAGTAGACAGAGAGGCAGGCAGAGAGAGAGGGATAATTTTTAAAAATCTTAAAAAAAAAATCTTAAAATACTCATCATAAAGAAAAAAATGTGTTCACTATGTATGGTTTTTGAAGTTAACTAAAAACTTGTAATAATTTCACCATTTGTAGATACATAAAATCATGTTACATACCTAGAATTAAGATAATGTTTTATGTTATATTTCAATTAAAAAATCTATCAGTGGCATGTTTGTAAGAGTTTGGTAATCAGAGAGTTGTTTAGGATATAAATAAATTACAGGGCATTAAAATATTTAGAATATTTAACTCCACAGTTCTAGAAAGATCTCTAAACATATTAAGCACACAGATATATATAAACTCAAATTAAAGAACCTAAAAAAAACTTTTTTTCTAAGAACCTGTCCTGACCCACCAAGTGTTGGATTTGGAACTCTGCCTATGTGCCTCAACAACATGTCTGCCTCTCTTATCATGGCACCCAAAGCATTGTAATACTTAACTGTTTATCACAGCACTCTAAGTTCCATTAGGACAGGAACTGTCTTGCTAATTTTTTATTTTCAGTGCCTAACACAGTATGTATTAATAAACGTTTGTTGGATCACATGAACTTGCCTCAGAATAAAAAAAAATTAGATAGTTTTAGGCAAAGACAAATATTAAAAAAACAAAGAATAGAAGTTTAAAAATGTACCTGAAATAAAGAATAGTTTCCTGGATTTTTTTTTTTTTTTTTAGATTTTTATTTATTGATTTGACAGAGAGAGAGATCACAAATAGGCAGAGAGGCAGGCGGGGGTGGGGGTTGGGGAGCAGGGAGCAGAGAGCCGACCCGGGCTCAATTCCTGAGCTGAAGGCAGAGGCTTAACCCACTGAGCCACCCAGGCACCCCTGGAACTTTTTTTTTTTTTAATGTAACACACATGTACTTTGTTGGTCTTTCACATATATGCCTAGAGAAGAAGTTAAAAAAAATACGGAAAATGCTGTTTAGAAATGAGGTATGATTAATATATAGCCACGTGAAGCCCTGAGTTTTCTTGTTCACAATTTGTTCATCATACATTTTCTTATTCAAAGTTTTTTCTTTTTCACAAATTTGGTAACTGTCTATAAAACATATGTTTGAAAAAGGCCAACAATGAAACCAGCTGCCAATGTTCATATGAGAAAGAGGGCTGTGACAAATGTCAATAACCAATGAACAAGTGTAGAACAAGGGGATAATTTCAGTATTTATCTAATCATATTATCTAATCATATTCTATATAATACCTAGGAAAGTTAGGCTAGACCAATGATGAAAATGGTATGAATAAAAGATTATGATCAATCCAAACCCATGTATCAGAGATACCAAAAAACAAATAAACTAGATGCACAGAAAAAAGTAGGGAATACATGGAAATAAAAAGTTTCCCTAATATTTTTTTTTCTCGTCCTACCCCAGTTTCCCCAATATATGAAAAGATTTTAAAAATAATGAATCTGGAGGGGGGGTAGGGAGAGGGTGGTTGGGTTATGGACACTGGAGAGGGTATGTGCTATGGTGAGTGCTGTGAAGTGTGTAAGCCTGACGATTCACAGACCTGTACCCCTGGGGCTAATAATACATTATATGTTAATAAAAAATTAAAAATTAAAAAAAAAATAGAAAAAAATAATGAATCAACAAAACTAAAAACCTATGGAATGGGAGAAAATATTTGCAAATGACATATCTGAAAGAGTTAGTATACAAATATATACAAAGAACTGATACAACTCAACACCAAAACCCCTAAAAATCCCTAAAACCCCTAAAAAAATGGGCAGAAGATATGAATAAACATTTCTCCAAAGAAGATACACAGAAACATGAAAAAGTGCTCAACATTACTCATAATCAGGAAAATCAAATCAAAACCACAATGAGGTATCACCTCACACTTGTCTGAAGGGCTAAAATCAAAGACAGGAAACAACAAGTGTTGTCGAGGATGTGGAGAAATAGGAACCTTCATGCACTATTGGTGGGAATACAAACTGGTGCAGCCACTGAGGAAAACAGTATGGCGGTTCCTCAAAAAATAAAAAAATACAACCACTCTATAAGCCAGTAATTCCACTTTTGGGTATTTACCCAAAGAATAAGAAAACACTAATTTGAAAAGATATATGCACCTCTATGTTTACCGCAGCATTATTTACAATAGTCAAATTATGGAAGCATCCCAAGTATCCACTGATAGATAAATGGATAAAGAAGATGTGGTTTTACATGTATAAGATGGAATATTACTTAGCAATAAAAAAGAATGTACTCTTGCAATTTCTAACAATATGGATGGATCTAGACAGCATAATGTTAAGTGAAATAAGTTAGAGAAAGAAATAGCACATACTTTCATTCATCTGTGGAATATAAGAAACAAAACAAGTGAACAAAGAAAAAAAGAGACAAACCAAAAAACAGTCCAAACTCTAGAGAATAAGTTGATGGTTATCATCAGAGGGGAGGTGGGCAGGGGGAAGGGTAAAATAGGTGAAGGAGATTAAAAGTACACGTATCATGATGAGCACTGAGTAATTTATAGAATTGCTGAATCACTATATTGTATGCCTGAGACTAACAGAACACTATTTTTTTTAAGATTTTATTTATTTATTTGATAGAGAGAGACACAGCGACAGAGGGAACACAAGCAGGGGGAATGGAAGAGGGAGAAGCTGGCTTCCTGCCAAGCAGGGAGCCCAGTGCAGTGCTTTATCCCAGGACCCTGGGATCATGACCTGAGCCAAAGGCAGACGTTTAATGACTGAGCCACCCAGGTACCCCATAACATTGTATATTAACTATAATGGAATTGAGATTTTAAAATTTAAAAAAATAAAATGCTGACATTTTACAAAGTTTCAAAAAATGAGTTTTTTTCAAATGATGACATTTTTAGGTCTGTAATAAAGAAGCTTGTAATTCTCTGTAAGGAGAGAGATGTGATTTTTTTTTTTTTTTAAGGAAAAAATGAGAGGGGTGCCTCGTTGGCTCAGTCAGTAGAACATGTGACTCTTGATTTCAGGGTTGTAAGTTCAGGCATGGGGCTTACTTAAAAAAAAAAATAAAAAGGAAACAATGAGAAGTTATTCAGTATAAAGAGTTCTTGGTAGGTGTTCACATTTTATTTCCATTCTAGGTATTATTTGAAAGAGAAGGAAAAAGAAACATGAATTTAGAATTCATGTATCTGCTTCTGAACTTGGTGATTATTTAATTTTATTATTTTCAGTTTCTATTATTTTTCATGTTGGGACATTATCTGATATTTTTTAGAAACACACTATCATAACTCTTACTTTTTAGCCAAGTAGCAAAATTTTAATTCATCTCTGTATACCAGTACAGACACTGCTAAAATTTGTGGAGAGATTTGCTTAAAGTAATTGTAAAACAGAGATTAAAACATCAGATTTGTTGTATCTTGGACCCACAGGAATAAATTAAGAGACCCATATTTCTCTTAATAGAAAGAATGGGGCCATTATTAAGGTAATACAGCATTCTATATTAATTACCATGAAAGAGTCAAAATTTCCAATCTTGTGGGAGAATTTCTTTTTTTTAAAGATTTTAGTTATTTGTCAGAGAGAGAAAGGGAGAGCGAGCGAGTACAGGCAGACAGAGAGGCAGGCAGAGGCAGAGGGAGAAGCAGGCTCCCCGCCGAGCAAGGAGCCCGATGTGGGACTCGATCCCAGGAGGCCAGGATCATGACCTGAGCCAAAGGCAGCCACTCAACCAACTGAGCCACCCAGGCGTCCCTCTTGTGGGAGAATTAAATTATACAGAAAACCAACAGATAAAAAGAAATTTAAAGCAATACTGCTGCATCTAAAACCAGGCATTTGAAATATGGATATCATATTTAGCTGAAATAACCTAAATTTTTGTTCATATAAATAAAAATACTTTTTTTTAAATGATAAAAATAACATTAAGCTGTGACTGCCTGTATAAAATGTGGCTATACTACACAAAAGCTCTAAAGATCGTTATTAAGATTAAAGATGGGGTGCCTGGATGGCTCAGTGGGTTAAAGCCTCTGCTTTCGACTCTGGTCATGATTCCACTGTCCTGGGTGGAGTGCCACGTCGGGCTCTCTGCTCCGTGGGGAGCCTGCTTCTCCCTCTGCCTCTGCCTGCCTCTCTGCCTACTTGTGATCTCTGTCTGTCAAATAAATAAATAAAATCTTAAAAAAAAAAAAAAGATGACTAAAATTTGCAACTTAGATTAACTATGTTTATTGCTCTTATACATACAACTCAGAGCTAATAATTCCTTTTTTAAAAATGTTTTATTTATTTATTTGACAGAGAGAGGGATCAGAAGTAGGCAGAGAGGCAGGCAGAGAGATGGGGAAGCAGGCTCCCCGCTAAGCAGAGAGCCTGATGCAGGGCTCAATCCCAGGACCCTGAGATCATGACCTGAGCTGAAGGCAGAAGCTTAACCCACTGAGCCATCCAGGCACCCCCACAGCTAGTAATTTCTGATAAATTCTCATGAACTAAAAATAACTTTAAAGCTCTATAGGACTTATACTACTAAATATCAAGATTTATTATAAGGCTGTAATAATTAAGACATTATGAAATATGATACATGGGTAGAAAAACTAATTATATAGATTATAAAGTTCAGAAACAGATAAATGCACATATAGTTATCTGATTTTAGAACAAAGGTGATCCTGCAGTGCAGTGGGGAAAAAGGGGTCTTCTTAATAAATGATGCCCGATTAACTGGACATTCACATGTAAAAAAATAATTTTTGACAAAGAGCTTATGATTTCACTTTTATGTGGAACCAAACGACAACAACAATGAATAAAAAAGCAGAAAGAGACCTATAAATACAGAGAACAAACTGGTGGTTGCCAGAGGTGACAGCGGTGGGGGAATGGGCAAAAAGGGGTGAAGGGGAGTGGGAGGTACAGGATTCCAGTTATGGAATAAATAAGTCACAGGGTAAAAAGTATGGAGTAGGGAATATTGTCAATGGTAGTGTACTAGTGCTATGTAGTGACAAATGGTAGCTACACCTGGGATTAGCACAGTACATACGGTGTTGTCGTATCACTATGTTGTGCACCAGAAACTAACATAACATTGTGTCAACTACACTTCAATTAAAAAAAAAAATCTTCACTTCTATCTCACACCATAAACAAAAATCAACTCTAGTTGATATAAACAACCAAATGGAAAAGATCAAACAATAAAGCTTTGGAAAGAAAGCCCAAGAGAATTTCTTTATGACCTTGCTTGAGATAGACAAAGTTTTCTTACAGGACTCTAAAGTACCAACTATAAACGAAAAAAACAAATTGGATCACATTAGAATTAAGAACTTCTTATCAAAAGACAACATTACCAAAACAAAAAGCAAGCCATCAAGTAGAAGATTCGTATAAGACACATATCCAAGGAAGAATACATATTCAGAACATACAAAGAATTTCTTCAAATCAATAATAAAAAGGCAGATAACCCCTTGAAAAAACAGGAAGACTTGAATAATCTGACACTTCATAAAAGAGAATAACCAAATGGCCATTTAACAACTGAAAAGGTGCTAATACCTCATTAGTTACCAAAGAATGTAAATTAAAATCACAATGCAATACCATTACACAATTACCAGAAAAGTGAAAATTAAAGATGTAGAGTACTAAGCGCTGATGAGGATGTCAAGCTACTGGGGCCAGACACCACTGCTGGATATGTAAATTATCTAACCACTTTGGAAAACCGGTTAGCAGTAACATACATTAATATTTCTTTATAAATACAGTGGAGTACTATAAATGTCTTTTCTCTTATGATTTTAATAACATTCTCTTTTCTCCAGCTTATTTTAAGACTATAGTTTATAATACATATAACATACAAAATATGTATTAATGACTGCTTATGTTATTAGTAAGGCTTCTCATTAAAGGTGGCTATCAGTAGTTAAGTTTTTTGGGTCAAAAGTTATACATGATTTTTTTTTTTTTAAGAGAGAGAGAGAGACTTTAAGCAGTGGGGAGGGACAGGAGAGGGAGACAGAGAATCATAAGCAGGCTCTATGCCCAGAGATCATGACCTGAGCCGAAATCAGCAGCTGGATGCTTAACCAGTTGAGCCAGCCAGGCACCCTTATACATGAATTTTCTAACATGCAGGAGGTCAGTAACGCTAACCCCCTCTACTGTTCAAGGGTCAATTGTGTACATATATGTTTGTATATGTATGTACATACATATGTACATGTACATATGTGTAAATATATGTGTACATTTCATTTTTCATATATGTATAAATTTTAAACTAAAAGGCACATCCAATAATGTTCAAAGAATCAATATTCATTATAGTCCAGAACTAGGAGCAACCCAAATGAATAGGAAGGATAAACTGTGATATATTCAAACAACAGTCATAGAAATGTTGGTATACACAACAATATAGATGAATCTCACAAATACAATGTTGAAGCAAACTAGACAAAACAGTAACCCTATATGATTCTATTTATATGAAGTTTGAACGTTTTATTATATTAAGTTTAAAATCTATAGTATTAGTAGGATAGTGGTTTGTTATTGGAAGGGGGTATCTGGAAAAGACATGAGTACATGATGGATTTTGGAGATACTATTGGTATCTCCAAAATCTGTATAGTTATAAATTGTGCACTTTTCTGTTCGTATACTTTGGTAGCTCACTTTAAAAAAAAGAAGCCTTTCAAAAATTTGAATACCATCTTTTTTGTTGTTCTTGTTGTTGTCCCCAAAGATACTTTAGGCAATGCAAACAAAATATAATGTGAAATGAAAACTCTGCTGAAGCCCTACAAGGAGTCTGGAGGTATAATGGAGGACCCTCAACTATATCTCCATTTCCTATAGCCATTTAAAAAATAACTCTATTCATGGAATAAAAGGTAAAGAACTAGACAGTTTAAGTAAGTGATAAATGATAACACGAAAGTTAAGAACCCAAATAAATATGATGAAAAGCTAGTCATACTGTCTTTCTAACTAGTCTGTAGTGTAACCAGTAGCTAAGATTAAAAAGAAAACATAAGTTTAAAAAAGAAAAAGAAAAAAATACAGTACGGCAAAGTTTTATAACCTGCCATTTAAAATGGTAGCCTTACAAATGTATACAAGATATACATTGGCAAAATCAAGCTGTTTTACTAATCAACATTACAAGTGCTGTAATTGCTCGGTATTTTAAAATACAATGAAGTCAGAAAATTTTTTTTTTTTAAATTTTACTTACTCAGTGTATTGTGGTCTGTGTGAATAGCTTGTATAACAGATGTTCTGAGCAACAATTCAACATCGGAACCTATTTTTATTAGCTGTTAAGAAAACCAAACAGAATAAACCCTTTGGGTATTTTTTCAACGGTCCTTATGAATGTACTGTTTTTTGAAAACTGTAAATTTACAGTTATTTCTTTTCTTTTTTTTTTTTTTTTTAAGTTTACGGTTATTTCTTTTTGGGTAATACTGCCTTTAACTTTTTGTAACCATTCCAAGCATACAGAAAACTCAGACATGTGTGTACTTTTAACTTTTATCCATCTGTTCCATATTTTGTTCCAAAAGAGATTCAGAATATTTTTTGTTGGAATATGTATTTTATATGCTTAAAATGTTGTTTTCTTTGGGAGAGGGTTGAATCTTTCTTTTATAGAGTTGGATGTTCTAAACACTAGAAATAATACTGAACTAGGAGTTGGAATAGCTCTATCATTAAGTATAGGGCCTTGGGTTAAAAACCTACTCACTTTAAGTTTCAGAATTTATCATATGCAAAATAAAGTGGACTAGAACAAAGATTCTCAAAGCTGTGGACCCTGAAGGACCTTGAGATCCTTTTAGATACCATGAAGTCAAAATTATTTTCATAATACTAAAGCTTTCTGCACTGAGTTGTGAGAAGTAAAGCTTTCTCCATGGAATACTATTTTATATGAATGAACAGTAGACAAACTATGATCATTCGTACTTGGGTATTTGGCAAACATTTTCTTGAAAATGAACGAATTGACTCTGTTACTTCAAGAAAACTACTAATTGTATTTGCTGACAATGGTAAAATTCACGTTTTCAGGAAAAAAATAGAATTCTAGGGAAACTGTATCTGCCATCATAAGCTTGACAGTTTTTCAATACTTATGGATTTTTCTGATTAGATATTAGATATTAATATTAATAAATATAATTTTAAAATATTACATACTGAATTACATTAACATTTAGAAGATATGCATTACTTGGTGAACTTCTATTTCCCAAATCAACAGTGCAAGATGTTACAAAATCAAGCATGGTAAAAGATCCATTCAAAGAGAAAGACAGATTAAACTTATTGGTCTACTAACTGAAGGCTTAAGGGCCTGCAGGAGAATAATATCCTAGAAATAAGCAAGTATAAATGCCCTAAAACAGGAAAGTTCTTGGTAAATGCAAATGCCCTCAATGCACTCAGAATCTAAGAATTAAGAGAGATGGAGGGACCTGAGTGGGAAGTCAACAGATGTCAGATGATAGTCTTATAGTTCACAGTAAGGACTTTAGATTTTACTTTGGGATGAGAAGCTATGGGGATTGTGAATACAGGAGTGATGGGATATGTCTTTTTATTTAAAAGGCTCAATCCAGGGCGCCTGGGTGGCTCAGTGGGTTAAAGCCTCTGCCTTCAGCTCAGGTTATGATCCTAGGGTCCTGGGATCAAGCCCCACATCGGGGTCCCTGCTCAGCGGGGAGCCTGCTTCCTCCTCTCTCTCTCTCTGCCTGCCTCTCTGTTACTTGTGATCTCTGTCAAATAAATAAATAAAATGTTAAAAAAAAAAAAGGCTCAATCTGCCTTTAAAGGTATTGAGAATAGACTGTAGGGAGGTTAGGGAGGAAGCAGTGAGACCCACTAAGAGGCTGTTGTAACAATCCAGTGAAAGATGATGGTGGCTTGAAGTAGGAGGTAATGATGGGGAGGATGAGCAGTGGTTGAATTCCAGATATATCCTGGAGTCAAAAAAATTGGTTGACAGGTTGGATATAAGTATGAGAGAAAGACAGCAATCAAGAAAGAGAGCACAAGTTTTTTGGTCTGAGCAATAAAAGATGGGAGCTGTCATTAATAGACATAGAGAAGGCGTGGAAGAGCAAAGTCTCAACTCCCAACAGATCTGAGAAGGGACTTAGCAGGAGAAAGAAAGAATAAAAATGGGTCTCCTCATCCACTGGAAGTACTTAAACCTTAGACTCATAGGTCTAAGGCAGGAGACAAGGCTTGATGAGTAATAAGGGATAAGGGGAAATTGGAAAGGATGAGCAGGACGTGGTCTGTATGAATCCTGGAGCTCCAACCCACCCCCCCAAACCTATCTATCTCCTTACTTACCTATCTACCTCTTTCCACTCACTGGTCTAACAGATAACAGAGTTCCACAATGCAACTAAGCTTTAAGGCAGTTTACTATTTGTTGAGGTGTAGTATAAAAGAATATTCACAACTTATTTGAAAAGACTATTACATACTCCTACTCTTTTCCAACTACTTATCTGTGCGAGGCTAAATTTTCTTCATATATATATATTTTTTAAAGATTTTATTTATTTATTTGACAGACAGAGATCACACAAGCAGGCAGAGAGGCAGGCAGAGAGGGGAAGGGAGAAGCAGGCTCCCCGCCGAGCAGAGCCCGATGTGGGACTCGATCCCAGGACCCTGGGATCATGACCCGAGCCGAAGGCAGCAGCTTAACCCACTGAGCCACCCAGGCATCCCTTTTCTTCATATATTTTAACCTAAAATACATTATACCAGATTGAATGAGGAAGCAGATAGGATAACTGAACTGCTTTCTATTAAGCCAGACTTTAAAGAGATTTGCAAAATGGTAAAACAGGGCTCACTCTTCTCACTAAATGTCCTGAAAATATAGTTATTTTCCATAAACAGTGTATTTGTTACCATGTAATGAGCTTATTATTTTTAGACAAAAAATACATATTTCAAAAATCTCTTAATTTCAATTCCTACTAAGGAAAATATATAAAGACACACCAGATGAAATGTACTTTTTGGGGTCCTTAACTTTTAAGAAGGCAAACGGTCTTGAGACTAAACAGTTTGAGAATTGTTGGTATAAAAGATACCTGGGGCATCTGGGTGGCTCAGTGAGTTAAAGCCTCTGCCTTCGCTAGGGTCATGGTCCCAGGGTCATGGGATCAAGCCCCACATCGGGCTTTCTGCTCGGCAGGGAGCCTGCTTCCCCCTCTCTCTCTGCCTGTCTCTCTGCCTACTTGTGATCTCTGTCAAATAAATAAATAAAATCTTAAAAAAAAAATACCTAAGATTCTTTTTGGTGCCAAGACTTTATGAACTGTACAATACATAACAACAGAATTAACTAAAAACTACTAAATATTTAATCTATGTAGAATTATATAAAATATACATTTGCATATAACAAATATGTCATTTCTAGTCTGCTTTATGTTAAATTAGTGCTTTACAAATAAAGGGAATTTAGAAGATTGTAGTTCATTTCCCAGTTGATATAAAGATATGCCAATTTAAAAATTTTTTATCATGATTTCTAAATTTAAAAATAATTACCATATTGTTATTAATCAGCCTACTGAATAGCAAATAATGCAAACTTTTGTATACATTTTGCAACTTCTCTTCAAGTTATGACTTGATTATGATGTCATCTTAACTTCTGCCATGAATAAAAACTACATGGTCCCTATTTGCCCTACCAGATTGTTAAATGAAATCTTCTTTCCTTCTTTATATCAGAGGAATAAAAACATTTAGGCTATCTCATTTTAACTCATTAACTTGATTATTACAGATATTTACTATTCTAAAAACAGCATTTTTCTCTACTAAAAATAAATGTATTTTTAAAAAATATTTTGTTTATTTATTTGACAGAGAGATCACAAGTAGGCAGAGAGAGAGGGGGAAGCAGGCTCTTCATTGAGCAGGGAGCTCAATGGGGCTCATCCCAGGACTCTGAGAACATGACCTGAGCCAAAGGCAGAGGCTTAACCCACTGAGTCACCCAGGTGCCCCAAAATAAATGTATTTTTATTTAAAAAATTTAACATGTAGAAATTTTATTAAACACTGAAGACTTTCTCTAATTTGGAGCTTTTTCCTTATCAACCAATTCTTGGAATTATAACTGCCCCTGCAAATAATTTCCCGTTTTGTTTTCCTCCTAAGGGTCCTTTCCCTACATTCATATGAAGTTAGATACAGAAACACTTAGGAAGCTCAAAATAGAGACAATATGTATGTATATGAAGTATGATTTTATACAAAAAAGGAACTGTGCATTTTTTTAAACGAACATGTACCGGGAATATTAAGAAGCTCACAAATCAGTGTCAGTAGACTGTCTTCAACTAGAGCAAGTGACCAAAAGGCAAAGCATGAATAGTTCACAAATTGTGGCTGATTAACTTTCATTGCTGAGTTAGGAATTAAAAAAAAGAGCTTGTCTACCTGAGCTAAACGAACAGAAATTCCTTCCGTAGTTCTAATACTCATTCTCCTTAGTTTTAGTCATTTGCCTTAGATAAGATATAATTTCTGTGGATTTCTGGGTTGGTTCAACTGCTCTTGCTTTGACCATAGCTACATCCATGTTCTATAGACTGGCAACTTGATATCTTAGGGGTGTAGAAGATGACCTTAAAGAGGTGAGCCATACCAAACAAGTGAAGGTTACCTATAGTTGTGATGCCTTTAACTATCAAGTAATAATTTTTATTTCATATACCCCCTCTATTTTCATTTTCTAAGAAAATGTATAAAGGCTTTATCATAATTGAAAGACTCAATTACTATACCTCTTCTATTTTCTTGGGAGAAGTTTCACTTTTATTACTTTTGAATTCTTCATTTATCTTTATTCTGGCTGCTAGAGAAAGAAAAAAATATATATATAAATATTTCTCTTCTAATTTATAATTCCTGCCCCAAGAATTTATATGTTATTCATTATGAATGACCATTTCTCTGGTAGTCAAAATAGTTTCGCCTCAAGTGAAACTAATTATAAAAATAAGACTTTTTTTTTTTTTTAACTGTCCTTGAAACCTTTTGACAGGCTGACAAATTTTTAATTAAACCTAATACACTCTAATATATTAATACTTTCATTTCCTGCTCTATACCTCCAAATCATTTGCATACCTCTAGCTATCAGATTCTAATGAATCCCATTTAACACTTTCTTTCTATGAATCTGAAAATTTAAAATGCTTTAAGATGGTAAAACTCAATACATACAAACATGTTAAACCACAAACACACACACACACAAAATAAAGACAAAGGACCAAAATATACATAAAAATGGTTTGGCTGGCACTTTGTCATCATTATAGGGTAATTTTAGTCTAATCTGACCACTGCCTTATTGTTGTTTGAACATGTAAAGGAACAACAAATGTAAAGTGCTTAGTAATTACACAATGTTAGCTGTTCTTATGTCACTTAATAACACTTAAAGTGCTATTGATGGAGAACAGCCAGAAAACCCTCCTTCTATGCTTTATATTTTTCAATATAAGGTGCTAAAGGTTTGGGATTTAGAGCCAAACTGCTTAGGCTAAATCCCAGCTCTACCCCTCACTAGTATGATGTGGGTCAAATCCTTTCCCATTTTGTCAGTTTTCTCATTGGAAAAAAAAAAAATTGTAACATAACTACACCACAGGGATATATGAAGAATTATATGTATTTGGTAAAACATATACAGTATGAAGTATGTACTTTAATATTCAAGAAATTATTCGGAATTCCTAGGGACAGTGGGGATACTACCTAGGTGCCCTCTTAAAGAGTTTTAGTAATATATGAAAACAGATACTGCACATGACCAATACATAACCTAAGCTTCAGAACTCTGACTTCTAGATATGATTAAAGCCACTTAAAACAGTGAAACACTAAATTTGTAAAACATTTGGGACAGATTCTCTTTCACAGCTGCTATCATTTCTAGAATGGCACAAGGAATTAAAAGTATCTGGTCCTAGGGAGTGTGAAAATGTGATTATATAATAGAAAGTTTAATGGCTTGACAAGCAATGGAGCATGCTGAAATTTTGATCTTTTCTGGTTCTTTATAAACACTAGATCTTAAAAATTTTTAAGTAAATACTCCTCAAAGTAGTGTTTATATTATATAAACGTATATTAGTATAAACTAATGTTCATAAAACATAACAACATTAGGGGAGAGATATGAAGATCATTCTCTAAGGTGGGTCATTCTCTAAGGTGGGTCTTGACTATACAGGTTCTCTTGGATATGTGAAGAACTGATTTACTCCAAAGTGGTGAAAATAAACCTACCTTCTAATGCTCTGGTATCATTTTTAAAAACCCGTTGTCTGGTCCTGTGTAATGTTTTAAAGAGCTGTAAAACCTGTAAAAAAAAAAAAAAAAATTAGAATTCACACCTCAAAAGAAAAAAAAATTACATTTTATATAATTAAGAGGATTAAAAAGTATTTTACTGTTTGTTACTTTGATTATTTTTCAAAACAGCTGGTGAAAACCAGGGTTTGCCAAAACAACTTTCCCTTCTTTTTTTTTTTTTTTAAAGATTTTATTTATTTTATTTGTCAGAGAGAGTGAGCACAGGCAGACAGAGTGGCAGGCAGAGGGAGAAGCAGACTCCCTGCTGAGCAAGGAGCCTGATGTGGGACTCAATCCCAGGACGCCGGGATCGTGACCTGAGTCGAAGGCAGCTGCTCAACTAACTGAGCCACCCAGGCATCCCACAACCTTCCCTTCTTAATTTATCTTTAAATTAAAAAAAAATTACATTTACAAAAATACCAAGTTCTTTTTTTTTTGAAGATTTTATTTACTTGACACAGAGAGAGATCACAAGTAGGCAGAGAGGCAGGCAGAGAAAGAGGGGGAAGAAGGGTTCCTGCTGAGCAGAGATCCTACGACCCTGAGATCATGACCCAACCTGAAGGCAGAGGTCTAACCCACTGAGCCACTCAGGCGCCCTAAAAATACCAAGTTCTTTGGGAAAAAACCAAGTATGGTTAAAAAGTTAATAATCCTCCTGCCAAAACCAGTCTGCTAGAGTAACTTTATTAGTCTGGTATGTGTTTGTTCTCACTTTTCTTGCCATATTGAAACCTTCAACTGCTTTTAAAGTTTTACACACATATATAC
>ML093126.1:52939-65565 GCA_003697995.1 Taxidea taxus jeffersonii | reverse complement strand
TTCCCTCCAATCCATTCACTAGATAAAATATCTAATATTTATTTACTAAGAATACTCTGTGTGCTAGGCATTGTTTTAGTATTTACATATATTAGAAAACCTGTAACATCAAAAGCAGACACCAAAGCAGAAACAGGAAACATGAAGCAAAAAACATAAAAATACTCAAAACAAAAACTAACAACCACAACGAACTTCTTCAGAAACTTAAGTGACTGCAAAGATGGAATAACAACAAAAAGAAGTCACAGTAAATTAAAAAAGGAACATTCAGAACACGCCCAAGGCGCTCTGCCTTCGGCTCGGGTCATGATCTCATGGTCCTGGGATTGAGCCCCGCATCCCATCCCATCCATCCCATCGGGCTCTCTGCTCAGCAGGGAGCCTATTTCCTCCTCTCTATCTGCCTGCCTCTCTGCCTACTTGTGATCTCTGTCTGTCAGATAAATAAATAAAATCTTTAAAAAACAAAAACAAAAAAAACAGGATTTCCAACAAGAAAGAACAGAGGGGCACCTGGGTCCCTTAGTTGGTTAAGTGTCTGACTATTGATTTTGGCTCAGGTCATGATCTCAGGGCCCTGGGATGGAGCCCTGTGTCAGTCTCTGCACTTGGTGTGGAGTCTGCTTAAGATTCTCTCTCAATCTCTCTCCATCTCTCTCTCTCAAATAAATTTTAAAAAAGGGGGGGGCAGAGAAAACAGACAAAATAAATTAAAAAGGGGAAAAATTAAGAAAATGTCACCAAATAAGGTTAATCAGTTCTTGATTGAAAAAGCTCCAGTGCCCAACACAAAACCCATACCATAGTACATTATGATATAGGTTCAGCACAATGCTAAAAAAAAATTTTTTCAAAGATAAAAGACAGTTCACATAAAAAGGACAGAAAATCAGAATACACCTGACTTCTAAACAGTATTACTGTGAGAAGACAATGGTATAAGATTTTCAAGTTTAAAAAAAAAATGTCCACAGCAATTCTCTCTGGTCCCCTCCCTCTTTAGGAGCTTTGTACTATCACTTAATAAACTTTGCTTTGCTGCCCACCAAAAAAAAAAAAAAAAGAAGAAGAAGTCCAGCAGCTTAGAATACCATACATAGGGGTGCCTGGGTGGCTCAGTGGGTTAAAGCCTCTGCCTTAGGCTCAGGTCGTGATCCCAGAGTCCTGGGATTGAGCCTCGAATCGGGTTCTCTGCTCAATGGGGAGCCTGCTTCCTCCTCTCTCCCTCTGCCTGTCTGTCTACTTGTGATTTCTATCTGTCAAATAAAATCTTAAAAAAAAAAAAAAAAAAAGAATACCATACATAGCCAGATTATCATTTAACTGCAAAAGCAAAAAGACATTTTGAAAATACAAAGTATCTTATCTGCCATATCCTTTCTTGTAAAGTTATAGAAGAGTGTGCTCCACAACAAGGGGATGAACTATAAAAGAAAAAACATGGGAACCAGTGAGAAGGGTGACCCAACACAAAGAAGGTGAAGGATAAATACAGGTCAGCATCTGTGCAGCCGGCCCACAAAGCAACTAGTTTAGACTATAGCAAAAGTTTGAACTACTCCAGAAAAAATGTTCCCAGGAAAAACTCAAACTGACAACTGATTTTGGGAACGGGTAAGTAGGAAACTAACCAACGATAATAAAAACACTGTTATTAATTTCAAGAAAAACACAATTAGAAAACAAAAGCAATATAATCATATATTAGAAGACTCCGATGTGAACAATTTTATACAGTCATAGTAACTTAAAAAAATGAAAACTAATTCATCAAAATTTGTAAATGAGAGGACTAAGTTATAAATGGGGAGCTTAGTCATCAATTTGTACTGTTAAATGTTAGTAAATAGTATCTACCAAAAGAAAAAAAAACCAAATAGCAGCTTAAATATATGCTTTAGAAACAGGGAGGTAAATGTAAGAATAGCTAAAATGATTAAAAGCACTTATCCCTGGGGAGCAGAATTGGGAGTATGTAGAAGAAAGTACACACCTATTGGTTTCTGTTTATAACACTTCGATATTTTAAATTAAACCTTACACATTGATCAGCTTCATGAAAACTAAAAAAAAAAAAAAAAAATTGTTTTAGAAAGAGAAAGGGAAAAGACATTATCAAAAAAGAGATAAGACAAGCCCCGACCAGAAGAAAATATTTGCAAACCATATATGTGGTAAGGGGCTGTTATCTAGAACATTTAAAGAACTTTTACAACTCTACAATAAAAACATAGACAAAGGATTTCAATAGACATTTCTCTAAAGATAGACAAATGGTCATCAAGGCCATAAAAAGATGCTCAACATGATTTAGCATCTGGAAAATAGAAATCTAAATCTCAGTGAAGTACACTTAAGCCAAGCAGAATGGCTGTAATGAAAAACAAAATCAGTAAGGAGTATTGGCCAGCATGTGGGAAAACTGAAACTTATACATTATTGGTGGGAATGTAAAGTGTAGCTTGTTTGGAAAACAGTTTGCCAGTTGCTCAAAAAGTTAAACATAATGTTATCACCTAATCTAGCAATTCGACACTTAGATATATACCCCACAGAAATGATAACATGTTTACACAAAACCTTGGACATAAAGGATCATAGCTGCACTATTCACAACAGTCAAAAAGAAGAAATGACTCAAATTTCTATCAATTCATAAACAGGTAAATAAAATGTGGTAGATCCATATTGTTATAGCTTGAATTGTGTTCTTCCAAAGGACATACTTAAGTCTTAATTCCTAGTACTTGTAAAATGTGACTTTATTTGGCAATAGTCTTTGCAGATGAATTAAGTTGAGGTCATTAAAGTGGGCTATAATACAATATGACTGGTATCCTTAAAAGAAGGAGGAAATGCCATGTGAACAGAGACATACAGAATGCCATGTGAAAATGGAGGCAGAGATCAGAGTGATGCACGAATAAGCCAGCAAGCCAACAAGCCAATGAACATCAAGGATTGATGGCTAGCATCAATACATCAAATAGAAGTAAAGATTCTACCCAGTTTCAGAGGAAGCATGGTCCTGCTGGCACCTTCATTTCAGACTTCTCGCTCCAGAACTGTGGAGACAATATCTTTCTGTTGCTTTAAGCCACCTAGTTTGTGGCACATTGTTAGAACAGCCATATGAAACTAATACAGATGTTAGTATTGGGAAGTGAGGTACTGCTATAATGAGTATCCAAAAATATGGAAGTGGCTTTGGAATTGAAATGTGTAGAGACTGAAAGACTTCTGAGACTGCCTTGAAAAGACTGTAGAAATATGGACTTCAAAGGTAAGAGAATATCATAGAAACCCAGGCAGTTTAATAGAAGACAAGTTGCATGGGATTAAAAGCAAAGTAGAAAGTTAAGTAAATCTAATAATTTTACGTGTTTTTCTAGGGAAAAAAGTAATTTCATTAACAAAACAGCCAGCATCCCTAATTTAAGAACTAGTGTACACAAAAATAAATTCAAAATAGATTAAGGACCTTGATATGAAACACGAAACCATGAAAATCCTAGAAGAGAACACAGGCAGTCATCTCTTGGACATTTGCTGTAGCAACTTCTAGATATGTCTCCTGAGGCAAGAGAAACAAAAGTATAATTAAACAACTGGGAGTACATCACAAAAGCTTTTGCACAGCAAAGGAAAACAATCAACAGAACTAAAAGGAAGCCCACAGAATGGAAGAAGATATTTGCAAATGACATATCTGATAAAGGGGTAGTACCCAAAATATACAAAGAACTTATAAAACTCAACTCATAAAATGAATAATCCAGTTAAAAAAAGGGTAGACAACATGAATAGACATCTTTCCAAAGAAGACATACAGATAAGCAACAGACACATGAAAAGATGCTCAACATTACTCATCATCAGAGAAATGCAAATCAAAACTAAATGAGATACCACCTCATACCTGTCAGAATGGCTAAACTCAAAAACATAAGAAATAACAGATATCTGTGAGGATGTGGAAGACAAACCCTCTTGCACTGCTGGTGGGAATGCAAAGCGGTGCAGCCACTCTGGAATCTGTGGAGGTTCCTCAAAAAGTTAAAAATAGAATTATCCTATGATCCAGCAACTGCAATACTAGGTATTTACCCACAGAATACAAAAATATGCATCCTGATGTTTACAGCAAAATTACTAACAATAGCAAAATTATGGAAACAGCTCAAGTGTCCATCGATAAAGTGTCCATGGATAAAGAAGTGGCACATAAATATACAATGGAGTATTGCCCAGCCATAAAAAGAATGAAATCTTGCCATTTGCAATGATGTGGATGGAGCCAGAAAGTATTATGCTAAGCAAAATAAAACAGAGAAAGACAAATACCATATGATTTCACTCATATGTGGGATTTAAAAAGCAAGAAAATTAGGAAAGGGGGAAAAAAAGAGAGAAGCAAACCAAGAAAGAGACTTTTAACTATAGGGAACAAACTAATGGTTACCAGAGTGGGGATGGATTAAATAGGTGATGGGGATTAAGGATTGCAGGTGTTGTATGGAAGTACTGAATCACTATAGTATACACCTGAAACTAATTTTACACTGTGGGTTAACTGGCATTTAAATAAAAACTTAAAACAAGAGAACCAGTACAAGAAAAAGAAAATGTCATCAATACTGTCTTGGAGCTGTAAGAACTAATATCACCTTGGAGTTAATAAATTTTTACCAAATGCAGAAAGTAAGGCCACAGATTATCTTCTCTTCCTCATTTACTTATACTAATTGGATAATTTAGGTAATGCATATGGAATTATGTAATGCATGTGGATTCTCTACAGACAGATCAGTTGGAACAGGACATTGCCACTTATTGTAAGCATGGACAAATTACTCAGGCTGTTTGCCTCAATTTTCTTACATAATGGGTTAATATTAGGGGTGTATGAGAAAATTTCTGAACTAGGTTTCACTTTAGATAGTTATTACTTTCCTATCTCTTCTAAGTCTGGGTTACATGCCCTTCCTGAGTACATCCACAGCACTGGGCACTTACTGCATAGTATGTGAATCAAATACTTGCTGTGGTCCCATACCTCCTCAAAGGCTATGTATCCTTTACACTTACCATAAGTATCGTCTATACATGGTAGGGCTCCCCAAAACTGTTTCTGGAATGAATCTTATTTAATTACTTTTGAATTCAAGTTTTCCAAGCAACTTCCCACTTCAAGGACTTTCCATGTACTTTTTCCTCTTTCTGGAATATTCTTTTCCTCTCTTCTTCTAGCTAGTTTATTTTTTCTTTTTAAAAGATTTTATTTAGGGGCGCATGGGTGGCTCAGTGGGTTAAAGCCTCTGCCTTCAGCTCGGGTCATGATCTCAGGGTCCTGGGATCAAGCCCTGTATCGGGCTCTCTGCTGGGCGGGGAGCCTGCTTCCTCCTCTCTCTCTGCCTGCCTCTCCTCCTACTTATGATGTCTGTCAAATGAATAAAAAAAATCTTAAAAAAAAATAAAAAGCAAAAGATTTATTTATTTCAGAGAGAGCGCGCACATGCACAAGCAGTGGGAATGGCAGAGAGAGGGAGTAGAAGCAGGCTCCCCCGCAGAGCCAGGGGACTGTGATGAAGGACTCGAATCCAGGACCCTGGGATCATGACCTGAGCAGAAGGCATCGGCTTAACCAACTGAGCCATCCAGGCACCCTCTTCTAGCTAATGTCTAATCAAACTTCAGGTCTTAACTTTCAATTCTAGATAGACTTTTTTTTTCTTTTTAAATAGGCTTCATGCCCAGTGTGGAGCCCAACCACAGGGCTCCAACTCAAGATCCTGACATCAAAGCCTAAGCTGAGATAAAAGCAGGATGCTCAACTGACTCAGCGACCCAGGCATCCCAAGATATTATTATTTTTTGCATCCCTCCAAATTCCAGCTATAAGCTCACAAAATACACTGTATTTTCAATTCAAAATCCCCTCCCTGCTAAATTTCTTTATGAAGTCAAAGGTGGTCTGCTTATCGTTGCATCCACCATGCCTAGACAGTTCAGGCTAAATGTTTGCTGTAAGGTATTATTGATAGCTATTATAGACACTCAATAAATTAGCTGAATTTACAATTGTTTCTACTGAGCTGTGACATATACTAAAATGTACTGAGAACACCAAAGTCAGTCGTACAGGAGGCACCGCTTGGTGGTGCCTTATTACTGATCAACCACAAACAGGCTTTTCCTCACTCTAACTGTAACAGGCCTTTCTTTTCCCCGTTTCCATGCTTATATTGCAGCCAGTGACAGAGATTAGGGATGGCTAGCCCCTAAGAAGTGTGCGCCCGCCAGGAACGTGCATCAGTTTGACAAGAAATCAATCGGACACCGGTTCCTCAGGGAAGCACCCGGCGGGACCTTCACTTTCCAAGCTTATTCCGAGCACTCAGGTCTCATGGGTCTCTGCTCTGTCTCCGTTCGTGTTGATTTTTGGCAAGTGATTCCGCCAGGATTGTTTCCCCGGCTGCCATACTTTGGGGATACCTTCCGGTTATCTGACTAAACTCCACCTCGTCCGACCTTTCACTCAGTAGATGGTTCCAGTGCAGGGCTGCCTTTGGTGTGTCGTCTACCTCTCAACGATGTGAAAAATGTCCCTTAAACACTCGGTGTGGGGATGAAACGGGGGCAGAAACTTGCATGATGTAGGAACCAACACTCTGGTACCCCACGAGAGGAGTGGGGAAACACTGGTGCCACTCTCACTCCTCGCACCAGCACAAACCCTCCACCGCCCTTCGCAGCTGGTCACTGGGCTCCTCAGCGGCAACGTTCACAAGCTCCGTGAAGGGTTCTGAACCCACACCTACTGAGATTCCAGACAACCTGCAAAAGGCCGCTCGTTTACCCTCCCCAGGCCCTGTTACCTTGGTCGCCTGACCCATGTCTCTCCTCACCGCAGCGCACACAGCTCCGGCGATCGAGTCCTCTCGGCAACCAATCACTGCCCGAGTGGACTATCTAACTCCCCGAAGTCACGTTCCTAATGTGACGCAACCAATCACCGCTCAGATTCTCCTTTGTAGCCCCGCCTTCCACAGCGAGACACTGGAGACGAGGTCGCTAAACGGCTGCAGCCGGGTTACGACCGGGAGAAGCTGCGGGGCCCAAATACTAGAGAGGAGGAGAACGGAAATTACCTAGACGCCATGTTAGTTAGGGGCAAAGTCACTTCCGGCCTCTTCTGAGGCAGTCAGGTGGCGTAAGGTGGGTTGACATTTATTGGATGGCTTCGACGTCTCTACGTTATTACTTCTTGCTTGGACGTGGGGGTTATGTAATAAAGAACCTTTATGTTAATGATTCTCAATCGCGACTGTCTCCTTGTGAAAGTGCGTAAGAGCCAAGTCCTAACAAATATAGCCGCCGTCAACTGGAATTCTGGCTTCCCAAAGCGCTATTTGTACATTCTCTCAATTAATTCCCGGAAAAGGCAAGGTAGAGTTACTTTGCTCAAGACCACAGGTTAGAGGGGTGCCTGATGACTCAGTCGGTTACACTGACAACCCTCGATTTCAGCTTAGGTCATGATCTCTAGGTAGTGAGATTGAGGCCCTCCCCTCCCCTCGGTTCCACCCTCAGCTGGGAGTAGCTTCTTTCATCCCTCTCCCTCTGCCCCTCCCCCTGCTCAGGTGCTCCCCTGCACACTTTCTCTAAAATAAATGATTCTTAAAACAAAACAAAACAAAAACATACTGCTGGTAAATATAGGTCTGGGACACAAATCCCTATGCCTGACCTAGTCTTACCCTCTGCACATCCTGCTCACTCACCTTACCCTACTCTTTTGGTTTTGTGGGTCAAGCAGACAGAAATGTTATTTAAGTACATTTTAACTTAGGACCTTGTAAACTTCAAGAAAAATCTCAACCTTTCCCTCATCGCATAATCGTTGTTTGCCTTCCCTATGTCACAGCCTTTCGGGTTAATTTTCAGGTAAAATTTCTTTTTAGTAGGAATGAACGATTTGAAGCAAAAGATGTTAAAAACTTTTTTCCTTCTCTGTGATTTATGTCACTTTAAAAAATATTGCAAGTCATCAGACTAGCAAAATAACAGTTGACTTCTTAAATTATAATTCATATATAGATTTGCAGATGAATGTTTAACATAACCAAGCAATTAAACCAAATATACTCGGGACTGTCTTTTATATAGCAAACAATAGATGATCTTGTGACATTGCATGATGGTGCCCTCTAATTTTTTAAGAATGATTGAAACATGCTTATTTTCATTTCCAGCTTAGAATCATTGCCCAACTTCCTGGAAATTCATAGTTTATTGTTATAATTTCAGGCTAAGTAGGGTCCTGTATTCAGTTAACCAAAACCCCATATCTGCCAATACTTGAAAATAAAGTTCTCACAGGGCCAAAATCAGTTCAATACTAAAGCTTCTCTTATCTTAGATAAATCTGTATGGTTCCTTCAGCTGTTCCATAAATGAGGTAATGATTTTGGTTATTCTTAGAATATGTCCTGGTTTGTTAACATCTCAAAAGTGTCAAATCAGAACTAAACAAGAATTCCAATTTATTCCTCAAATAAGTTCATGGAGCTATAAGTAGGCAGAATAAAGGCCTCCAAAAGATGTCCTTGTTTAAATCCTAGGAACTTTTGAATGTTACCTCATATGACAAAAAGGACTTTGCAGATGTGATTAAATTAAGGCCTTTGAGATGGGAAAATTGTGAGATGGATTGTCTGGTGGGCCCAGTGTAATCACAAGGATCCTTACAAGTAGAACAACGAAGCAGAGTCAGGGAGAGGTTTGAAGATGCCCTGCTGCTGGTTCTGAAGATAGAGGAAGGGGCCTCAACCCAAGAAATGCAGGTAGCTTCTAGGAGGTAAGGTAAGGGAAATGTTCTTCCCTAGAGCCTCTAGAAGGAATGCAGCCCTATTAAAACATGATTTTAGCCCAATGAAATTTAGACTTCTAAATTCCAGAACATTACCTGTTTGTGGTCCCTTCCATCTTGAGAGCCAACAGTAGGGGATCTTCAATCTTTGACTGTCACCTCTCCTTCCATTGTCGTATCTTCTCCCTCTCCTGTGTCCCTCTTTCACTTATAAGGCCTCCATGATTATATTTGGCCTATCTGGACAATCCAGAAATCTCACCCATCACAAGATCCTTACTTTAATGACATCTGGATATCCCTTTTACCATGTAAAGTAACATATTCATAGGCTCCAGAGATTAGGACATGGGCATCTTCTGCCTACCATACCCAGTTTAGTTGAAGCTGGTCAATAAGGTTGAAATGGAAGGAAATGAAATAGGAGAAGCAGCCATGGGCCTGATCATGTAAGAACCCTAGAATCCAAGGTAAGGATTTTGGATTTAATTTTGTGATGAAATGCCTTACCAGCAGTAGAGTGAGATCATAATTTCTATTTTATAAAAATCACTTTGAGTGCTGAGTGGGAAATTGACTACAATGGAAGCAGAACTTACCTAGGAGGGTCTCAAAGTACTCCAGGCAAAATATGACAGTGGCTTGGATTAGGGTGGTGTAGTAGAAGAGGTGAAAAATGATTGGATTCATGATCTGTATTGCCAAGAATAAGAGAGAAGAGTTAAGGATGATTTCATGGCTTTTGACTTGTGCAACTTGGTGAATGGTATTATGGTAGATGTAGAATGATGCAGGAGGAGGTTTTTGTTTGTTTATTGTGCAAAGAGTAAAAATAAATGCCTGATAGACATCCATATGGAGGTGGTGAGTAGGAGTTGGCCAATCTGGAATTAAGGGGAAAGATAGGTCGGGAGAATCATTGTTCTGCAGATGATAAAGCCTTAGTGAAAGGTAACCATATTTATTATCCAAACCAACATATATCTCTTCTTTTTAAGTTCTATTTTGACGATTTCAGTCTTACAGAAAAGTTGCAAGAATAACAAAATTTGCATATACCCCTCACTAGGATTCCCCAAATGTTAACAGTTGACCACAATCACTTTATCCTTTTCTATTTCTCTATATATGAACATTTTCTTTGTATTTCTTTACTGTTTGAAAGTAAGATGCTGACATGATACTCACTCCTATACTCCTAAATACTTCGGTGTTTTTTATTCTTAAAAAAAAAAAAAAAAAAAAAAAGACAGTCTCTTACATCAGTGGGCCTCAAAGTATGATTCCAGGGCAACCAGCAAATGCATCACTTGGAAACATGTTAGAAGCCTAAATCATAGGACCCCACTCCAGATAAACTAATTTTGATAATTTTGCTGTGGTTATCTGAGAAAATTAAGACAACTTTCAAAGCTACTATCTAATTGATAGGCATTATTTAGATTTTGCCAATTGTCCTAGTAATGTCTTTGATAGTGACAGTAGCAAATGAGTCACTTTTGAGACTTAAGGGATCCACTATTAGTAATTTTCATTGGCAGAGGACAGGACAAGACAAACTAGTAAAACATTATCATATAGGATAGTCCTGGAGCTATAGTTAATTTTTCTTAGTAAGGGCATGTGGAAATTAAATGTTAGCTAGAGAAGAAGGCCAAGAATGGAACCCATTGAGAAGTCTGGAACTGGAGGCTTACTGTGAAGGAGAAATAGCATTCAGAGGGGTATAGGAGACAAGACCACGAGAGCGAAAACTATTATTGAAATGAGGAAATGATCAACATTAGGAAATAATGCCAAGAGGTCCACTATGATAAGAAATGGAAATGTTCACAGAATTTTGTAAGTGGAGGTACTTAACAACATTGACAAGAGAGAAATGGTTTAAAAAAAGATGAGAAAGTAGACACAGGATAAATAAAAGTTTTAAAAAAGCAGCAAAGATATGAAGAGGTATGTCAAGGAAGGTGTTCTTCCTTTAAGGTGGGACATGTTACATTATGCTGATTACTTCCGGGAAAAAGTCTTAGTTGCCCAGTGGAGGGAGATTTACAAAGTCGGATTGCTTGGGTCCCTACCCTGGAGTCTGATTTAATTGATCAAGAGTTTGGCCAGGTTCAAGAGGATTTTTCAAAAGTTCCCCAAGTGATTTTAATGTGCAGTGAGAACCACTGCTAGAGGGAGAAAAACACTGCTACAAGGAGGGCTTACATACTGTAACCAAGACCTTCTGTAGCTAAGAAATTAAGTGTTAGGGTGTCTCAGACAGCAACACAACCAGCACTGCTTGGATTATCAAATCTTTTCAGTTACAGTATCTAATTTTTCCCACAAGGGTCCATAAAGCAAGTGAAGAAGGACGTATACAATAACTCCACTCCCCAAGACACACGAAAGAAAGAAAAGAAAGGAGAAGAAAGAAAGAGAAGAAAAGAGGAGAAAGAAAAGAGAAGAAAGAAAGAGAAGGAAAAAAAGAAAGAAACAAAAGAAAAGAGAAGAAAGAAAAGAAAAGAAAGAGGGGCGCCTGGGTGGCTCAGTGGGTTAAAGCCTCTGCCTTCAGCTCAGGTCATGATCCCCGGGTCCTGGAATGGAGCCCCGCATCGGGTTCTCTGCTGGGCGGGGAGCCTGCTTCCTCCTCTCTCTCTCTGCCTACTTGTGATCTTTGTCTGTCAAATAAATAAATAAAATCTTAAAAAAAAAAAAAAGAGAGAAGAAAGAAAAGAAACGAAAGGAAAGGAATAGGAAGGAAGGAAGGAAGGAAGGAAGGACGGACGGACGGACGGACGGACGGACGGAAGGAAGGAAGGAAGGAAGGAAGGAAGGAAGAAGGAAAAAAAAGACCGACCTCGGTGTGGCTCCCTAGAGTCTCAATCAGGAACCTCTCTTCGCCGGGTCTCCTCCGAGGTTCTTGGAAGCTCGCGCGCGCTCTCTGCGCTTCAAGCGCAGGTCGCCAGTGCGCACGCGCAAGGCCAGCCCGGACGCTCGAGCAGCGGTCCCCGCGCAGGCTTGGCTGTGCACGCCCGCCCTCTGCCCGCTGCCCCGGCTCCTCCTTCCTCTCGAGCTTCTCCCCGGGGCGGTCGCGCGGGAGGGAGGCCGGGATGGCAGATGAGATCGCCAAGGCTCAGGCCGCGCGGCCTGGTGGCGACACAATCTTCGGGAAGATCATTCGCAAGGAAATCCCAGCCAAAATCATTTTTGAGGATGACCAGGTAGACACAGGACGTGACCTCCCTGCAGGGCTGAGGCAAGGGCAGTCTCCCGTGAACACGCGGGTTGCCCGCGGCCGAAAGGGAAGGGATCGGGGGGCGACGCGAAGGGAAAGTACTCGGCCGCCCCGCGGGGCCTCTGCCGCGGGCCCCCAGCCAGCGGGCAGGGCCGCGGGTGCTCCGAGGCCGCCTGCCGGCGCGTGCCGGCGCTCCGGTTACGCGTTATCAGCCCGGGGCGCGGGTCAGGCTGCCGGGCGCCTGCGGGGCCAACACTACGGGGTCCAAGCGCGTGTGGACGCGCTGGCTCCTCGGCGTGGGCACTCCCCGGCCCAGCGTCTGCCTCGGACCTCGCCCGTGTCAGGAATCTCACAATCTCGCCAGCGCTCTGCCTGACTGGGAGAAATCCGATCGCGCCCTGACTAGGGCCCAATCTCCGAGATCTCCCGCGCACAGCCTACCCGCCTGGGCTTTCCCCGGCGCCACTTCGCTCCACGTTTTTGAGACCGCCCGGGGCCCGCGGCCTTCGGGGTGACGGGGGGGGGGGG
>ML093126.1:27164-52539 GCA_003697995.1 Taxidea taxus jeffersonii | reverse complement strand
GAAGTTCTTTTGTTCTAGAAAATGCGTATTTCTTTTTAAGTATTTTCACTTGCTTTTTATAAATGACAATTGAAATTCCGATGTTTGAACCACCTAAGACCCAAGAGTATAACTGCATGAAGCAATCTAAGTGATACAGCATTTTGTATGGAGTACTAAATAGAATTAATCTTGAGACCGTTTAGCAGGGGAGGTCCTATATAAGCAGCTTCCACCTTCAGTAGAGAACAAGAGATAAAAATATATTCATGTGGTATGTAATTTCTCTAAATGCTTCTTATCTTCATTTCTACAAAAGGCAAACAGTTGAGTAAGAGGGGAAGAAATAGGTATTAGTCAAAATGCCAGACAAATACATAATTACAAAGATGATCACTGCTGTAAAGGAAAAAAAACCAGGAAACTGCACAATCAGTACTCCTAAGCTAGGGAAAGTGGAGAGAGAAATCTGATTTCTTTTGGAAATCTTATATATTCTGGTTGCTGAGGAACGGATGTCAGGTTAAGTTAGACAGAAGTTGGGGTTGAGGGGAGAGAGGACCATTGCAGTAGAGGGAAGGGCCTTTGAAAAAAGCCTGGGAGTTTGGAGAGAGATGAAAGACACTGTGATTTGATCAGGAAAAGTTGCATGAGATCAAACTGAAAAGGTAGACAAGGATTAGCATTCCTTATTTCTATTTCACTTAAATGTCCCTACCTTAGAGTGGTTTGTCTGTGATCCCCCAGTCAAAATTGTTTGTTTTTTTCTTTGAAAATCATTTATTTCACTTTTTAATTTTCCTTTGTAACATGTAGGTAAGAAATTACCTTAATTACACCTTTATTTGTTTAAGGTCAGCCTTCCCATTAGACTAAATTCTATGAAAATAGATCACATGTATTGTGTACACTTCTGTTTTCCTAGCATCTACTACAGTGCCTCCCATGGGGCTAGTGTGAAAGAATAAATTTAGCCTATAAGATGATATACTAAAACAGATTTTTTTCTCCCCTTTTCTCTAGTGTCTTGCTTTCCATGACATTTCCCCTCAAGCACCAACTCATTTTCTGGTGATACCCAAGAAACATATATCCCAGATTTCTGTAGCAGAAGATGATGATGAAAGTGTAAGTAAATTTACCAACACAATTTATTTTCTTGCCTATTTTTTTTTTAATTTGGGAGACTAAATTTTGACCAGAAAGTGAGGTCATATTTTCATTTTCCTGACGGGATTATTGAGGGAAAAAACCAGACAGTCCTTTGGGAGTCAGTGCAATGTAGAAATAGTTTGATTTTTTCAAATTGAGATATAGTTGGCACATAACATTATGTTAGTTTTAGGTGTACAGCATAATGGTTTGATATATGTATATTATGAGATGATCACCATAGTCAGTCAAGTGAACATCCATCATCACCAGTTCTTAAAATGGTTCCTAACAAGCAGTAGTTGGTGAGACTCATTTTTTCCTCAATAAAGAAACAGTACATCATACAGGGGATGATGTGGGGTTTTTGTTTGTTTGTTTTGTTTTGTTTTTTTTAGATTTTTAAAAGAATTTATTTGACAGAGAGAGGGAGAGAGAACAAGCAGGGGGAGTGGCAGGCAGAGGGAGAGGGAGAAGCAGGCTTTCCTGCAGAATTAGTAATGAGTAAATACCTAATCTTAATGGCTTTTTAATTGGAAATTGTGTTATAATAGTATAAAGAGTTTCCAAATATTTGCCCAGAGGGATATGTTTCAACTTGCTGGCCTTTCAGTATTTCAACTTGGTAGTATGTTATTTAATGGCAAGAATTTGTAAACTGCCTGTGCTTAAGAAACTTTTTTTCTTTTCCAGCTTCTTGGACATTTAATGATTGTTGGCAAGAAATGTGCTGCTGATTTGGGCCTGAAGAAGGGTTATCGAATGGTGGTGAATGAAGGTTCAGATGGGGGACAGTCTGTCTATCATGTTCATCTCCATGTTCTTGGAGGTCGGCAGATGAATTGGCCTCCTGGTTAAGCTTGTTTTAGGGATGATTTTCCCTTCTCTAGGCAATGGTCAATATTTCCCAGTTCTGTAGGTTAAACAATATACTTCCTTTTGCCTATGTATGGAGAGATTGAGGAAATAGTTTTTAAAACCCATACATAATAAAAGACAATGTTGCATGGTTTACAGTCTCTTTGACTCCTGTATTTGATTTATTAAAAAATGTACATATATACTTGTTGGAATGCATGAAGGCAGAGTTCATAATTTGGGAGGTTTTTTGGTTTTTCTCCTTAAGGAGGGCTAAACATATATACATTGTTATAATCGTGTTACTGGTTTCTGAATACAAATTACAAGATTTCACAAATTTAGCTTTGAAATGCCATTTTAGGGTAAAATATTAGTCCAGGAGAAGATTTTCTAATCTAAATCTTTCATTTTTTAGGAGTATATGATGTGATTGATCCAGAAAGTAACAGGTTTGGGTCTAAAAAGAATAGTTTTTGTCTAGTCCATGTTTCACCTGGACTTTTGGGATAATTTGGAAGGGATGAAAGTAGATTTATCACAGAATCTTTGATGACCATGTGAAGGTATACATTGGTATTTCTTTTGTTATCTAAACTCTTGTCTGAATATTTGTTATAATCATATTACTTAGAATTAATTTCCCAAATCGAAAACCTACTGTTTTGTGTCTTTTAAGATTTTATTTATTGGGGCGCCTGGGTGGCTCAGTGGGTTAAGCCTCTGCCTTCGGCTCAGGTCATGATCTCAGGGTCCTGGGATCGAGCCCCCATATGGGGCTCTCCGCTCGGCGGGGGGCCTGCTTCCCTTCCTCTCTCTGCCTGCCTCTCTGCCTACTTGTGATCTCTGTCAAATAAATAAAATCTTTTTTTTTTAAGATTTTATTTAAGCCAGGTTAAGCCAGGGGCGCCTGGGTGGCTCAGTGGGTTGATGCCTCTGCCTTCGGCTAAGGTCACCATCCCAGGGTTCTGGGATCGAGCCCCACATCGGGCTGGCTCTCTGCTCAGCAGGGAGCCTGCCTCCTCCTCTGTCTCTGCCTACTTGTGATCTCGGTCTGTCAAATAAATAAATATCTTAAAAAAAAAATGGTTAAGCCATTTTCAAGTACTGCAGGTATGCCAAGAGTTGATTCAGATTTTTCATATCAGTCCTTTTATTAGTTTGGAAAGCCAATTTTGAGAATGCCAGCAGGTGACAGTAATTGCTTCTCGAACTGTTTTCTGTGATATACAGGATCATTTAGTAAAGAGATTTGTGTGCATCCTGGCATACCTTGGAAATATTGCAGGTTCTCTACTAGACCACAACAATAAAGTGAATATCACAAAAGTCAAGTCAGATGACTTTTCTGGTGACCCAATACATACAAAAATTATGTTTAAAAAAATTATTTATACTCTACTTGTAGTCTATTAAATATACAATAGCATCATGTATAAAAAAAAAAAAAACAATTTACGGGGGGTGCCTGGGTGGCTTAGTTGGTTAAGCGACTGCCTTCAGCTGAGGTCATGATCCCAGGGTCCTGGGATCGAGCCCCGCATTGGGCTCCCTGCTCAGCGGGGAGTTGGCTGCTCCCTCTGACCCTCTCCCCTCCCATGCTCTCTCTCTTACATTCTCTCTCTCTCTCAAGTAAATAAATAAAATCTTTGAAAAATGCTTTATTTCTTTTTTTTTAAAGATTTTATTTTATTTATTTGACACAGATCACAAGTAGGCAGAGAGAGGGGAGGAAGCAGGCCCCTTGCGGAGCAGAGAGCCGGATGTGGCGCTTGATCCCAGGACCCTGGGATCATGACCTGAGCTGAAGGCAGAGGCTTTAACCCATTGAGCCACTCAGGCGCCCCAAAAATAACTTCATTTCTAAGAAAATGCTATCACTGAGCTTCCAGGGAGACCACCTTTGCTGACAGAGGGTCTTGCCTTGATGTTGACAGCTGCTGACTCAAGGTTAGGGTGCTGTAGCAATTTCTTAAAATAAGACAACAATGAAATTTACTGCACTGATGGACTCTTCATTTCATGAATGATTTCTCAGTGGCATACAGCAATGTTTGGTAGCATTAGACCCACAGCAGAACTTCTTTCAGAACTGGATTCAGTTTTCTCAAACCCTGCCACTGATCAACTAAGTAATATTCTAAGTCTTTTGTTTTCATTTTAACAATCTTCACAGCATCTTCACCAGGCACAGATTCTATCACAAGAAAGCACTTCACTGACCCTTAGGATGCAACTCCCTATCCATTAAAAATTTTTAAAAATACTTTATTTATTTGAGAGAGAGACAGTGAGAGAGAGTATGAGCGAGGAGAAGGTCAGAGAGAAGCAGACTCCCCGTGGAGCTGGGAGCCCGATGCGGGACTCGATCCCGGGACTCCAGGATCATGACCTGAGCTGAAGGCAGTTGCTCAACCAAATGAGCCACTCAGGCACCCCCTATCCATTAAAATTTTATGAGATTGCAGCATTTTGGTCACATCTCAGTCTCCGGTTCTAAATTCTAGTTCTCCTGCTATTTCCATCACATCTGCAGTTACTTATTCCACTAAACTTTTGAACACCTCATAGTCATCCACGAGGGTTGGAAACAACTTCCAAACTTTTTTTTTTTTTAAGATTTTACTTATTTGAGAGAAAGAGAGCACAAGCTTGGGGAAAGAGGGGCAGAGGGACAGACACCCCACTAAGCTGGGAGCTTGATATGGGACTCCCATCTCAGGACCCTGAGATCATGACCTGAGCCAAAGTCAGACGTTTAACCATCTGAGCCACCCAGGCGCCTCAACTTCTTCCAAACTTCTGTTCATGTTGATATTTTGACCTCTTCCATGAATCATGAAGGCTCTTAATTGTATCTGGAATGATGAATCCTTTCTAGAAAGTTTCCATTTTACTTTGCCCAGATCCATCAGACGAAACCTCTTTATGGCAGCTAGAGCTTTAGGAAATGTCTTTCTGTTTTTTCTTATATTTATTTATTTTAGAAGAGAAAAGCAGATGCACACACGGGGGTGGGGGTGGTCAGAGGGAGAGGGAAAGAATCTTAAGCTTGACCTGGGCTCCATTTTACAAAACGGAGATCATGACCTGAGCCGCAATCAAGAGTTGGACACTTAACTGACTGAGACACCCAGACACCCCAGGAAATGCATTTCTTAAAGAGTAAGACTTGAAAGTCAAAATGACTCCTTGATCCATGGACTGCAGAATAGAACTTGCCTTAGCAGTCATGAAAGCAACATTAACCTCATTGTACATCTCCATCAGAGCTCTTGGGTGACCAGGTACATTGTCAATGAGCAGTAATTTTTTTTTTAAATTTTTTTTTAAGATTTTATTTATTTATTAGTTAGAGAGAGAGAGAGCACCAGCACAGGCAGACAGAGAGGCAGGCAGACGCAGAGGGAGAAGCAGGCTCCCTGCCGAGCAAGGAGCCCGATGTGGGACTCGATCCCCGGACGCTGGGATCATGACCTGAGCCAAAGGCAGCCGCTTAACCAACTGAGCCACCCAGGCGTCCCTGAGCAGTAATATTTTTAAAGGACTTCCCTCTTACCCCACCTCTCCCGACTCAGCAGTAGATCTCAATAGTAGGCTTAAAATACTCAGTAAATATTACTGTAAACATGTTGTAAACAGATGTGTTGTCATCCAGGCTTTGTCCCATTTATAAAGCAAATGCAGAGTACATTTAGGATAATTCTTAAGGGCCACAGGCATTTCAAAATGGTAAATGAGCACTGGATCTACACGAAGATACCTATGAAGAACTTATCAAACTCAATACCCAAAGAACAAATAATCCAATCAAGAAATGGGCAGAAGACATGAACAGACATTTCTGCAAAGAAGACATCCAAATGGCCAACGGATACATGAAAAAGTGCTCAACATCACTCACATCAGGGAAATACAAATCAAAACCACAGTGAGATACCACCTCACACCAGTCAGAATGGTTAAAATTAACCAGTCAGGAAATGACAGGTGTTGGCAAAGATGTGGAGAAAAGGGAACCCTCTTACATTGTTGGTGGGAATGTAAGCTGGTGAAGTCACCCCAGAAAACAGTATACAAGTACAGTTTCCTCAAAAAGTTGAAAATAGAGCTACCCTACGACCCAGCAACCTTACTGCTGGGTATTTACTTTAAAGATACAAATGTAGTGATCCGAAGGGGCACGTGCACCCAGATGTTTATAGCAGCAATGTCCACAATAGCCAAACTATGGAAAGAGCCTAGACGTCCATTAACAGATGAATGGATAAAGAAGACGTGGTGTATATATATACAATGGAATACTATGTAGGCACCAAAACCCCGAAGTCTTGCCATTTGCAACGACAGTGGATGGAACTAGAAGGTATTATGCTAAGCGAAATAAGTCAATCAGAGAAAGACAATTATCATATGATCTCTCTGATATGAAGAATTTGAGAGGCAGGGCAGGGTGTTATGGTGGGGGAAGGTAGGGAAAATGAAACAAGATGGGACTGGGGAAGGAGACAAACCATAAGAGACTCAATCTCAGGAAACAAACTGAGGGCTGCTGGAGGGGAGGGGCTGGAGAGGGGTAGGGTGGCTGGGTGATGGACATTGGGGAGGGTATGTGCTATGGTGAGTGCTATGAAGTGTGTAAGCCTGATGATTCACAAACCTGTACACCTGAAACAAATAATACATTATATGTTAATTTACAGAAAAGAACTTTTCTTTTGTCATTACAATTTGGCTAACTGGTACAAGAGGCCCACCTGTCAACCTGCCTTGGTGCTCGCTTCGGCAGCACATATACTAAAACTGTCAACCTGCCTTGGCTTTTGACATGCCTTCCTCACCAAGCTTAATCATTTCTGTCTTCTGATTTAAAGCAAAAGACAGGGTGCCTGGGTGGCTCAGTGGGTTAAAGCCTCTGCCGTTGGCTCAGGTCATGATCCCAGGGTCCTGGGATTGAGCCCCGCATCGGGCTCTCGGCTGGACAAGGAGCCCGTTTCCCTTCCTCTCTCTCTCTGCCTGCCTCTCTGCCTACTTGTGATCTCTGTCTGTCAAATAAATAAATAAAATCTTTTAAAAAAAATAAAGCAAAAGACATGTAACTCTTCCTTTCACTTCAACACTTGGAGACTACTGTAGGGCTATTAAGTAGCATTTGCTCAGAGTATTGTATGTGTGATGGACACTTGTAATTATTGGTGTTCAGCACTTGAACGCTCTTCACATTTGAGGGATTCCTTGCCTCCCCAAAGAGAACCTGAAATGAACAGAAATCTAGCTCTGCCAGCTGGGATGTAGGCCCCTGAGTTAGGCTCTGCCAATCAGATACACTCATCTGGGATTTTGAATTTGAAACTAATGACACAAAGGAACAATGACAGTGGAGACTTCTTTCTGGTGTCAGTGGCAGCAGCATCCAGTTGGCAGGCACAAGAGTGCCTGTGTTGCCAATCGTTGGATCCCGTATTGAATACCAGGGTGACAACAGTGCTCGCTGTGGTTCCTGTGTTCAGTGACAAGTAACAGTGTCTTACTAGACTAGCTCTCTGATTCTATTTTTGAGTGCGGTATCATCTGCATAGTTTCTTTTATTCCTGCTATTTTCTGAGTTAATTTGTGACTAGCTACTAAATACTGGTTCAAGAAATGAACAGCTAGAGAAATTTTTTACTAGGAATGGTTATAGACAATAGATTCTCAGGGAAAGGGAGGGTGGAGAGCTGAGATTAGTTGTTGGGCCTGATTTGGGTTGAAGGCAAGGTGAATCCAGTGAATATTAAGGAACCAGATTTTTCAAAGCCCATGGTAAATAGTAGCAAGGTAGCTAATTAAATCATTCCATAGATCACTTGTACTGATATGCCAATTGAAGGAAGGCTTTGGGTTTCCAGCTGCTATAGCTGTAGAGTAGTATAAAGGAATTCAAGGATAATGGAGGTGTTGTGATTACTTCTAATTGCTGAGCATCTTAAAAAATGGATGACAAAGTAAGATTTCTTCTCTTTTTCTTAATTTTTAAAAAAAATTTTTATTAACATATAATGTATTATTAACCCCAGGAGTACAGGTCCATGAATCATCAGGCTTACACAATTCACAGCACTCACCATATCACATACCCTCGCCAGTGTCCATCACCCAACCATCCTCTCCCTCCCTTCTCCCCCTCCAGCAACCCCCAGTTTGTTTTGTGAGATTAAGAGTCTCTTATGGTTTGTCTCTTATTCTTTTTTTTTTTTTTGACAATATAAGACTTATTTTTAAAGTTTTATGGAGAAAGAACGCATGTGTGGGAGCCAGGAACAGGGGTAAGGAAGAGAGAGAGAGAATTCCATGCAGACTCCCCATTGAGCAGGGAGCCTGATATGGGGCTCCATCCCAGGACCGTGACATCATGACCCAAACTGAAACCAACAGTAAGACACTCAACCTACTGAGACACCAAGGCACCCTAAGCTAAGATTTCTAAGTTATTAGCTCAAGTTATCTATTGAAACCCAAGGGCTTTCTATGACTATGTTATAAAATTTGTGAGAGATTTGTTTCTTCAAGATATAAGCTCTTGCAGCTGAAGAAGTGAAACAATTGTAAGCCAAACAACATTTGATTCTTAAGGTTTCCAAATTTTGTTACTTTAATTCATATCTTTGTCTAGCCTCTTTTGAGGAAGTTAGAATATCTATAAGGAAAGAATGGTATCTGAATACTTGGAATGAGCTATAATTGGACAATCTGGCTGACCCAGAGCATCCCAAATTCCCAACCTACTGAGCCTTTCTTGTCAGCTGAAGCAGCCTCTCCTCTTGTGTAAAATGTATTGGTTGCTTAAAGAAGTTTCTCAATTATTTCTCTTATATACTGCAGCTATCTCTGTGCCTTCCTCTTTAAAAAGAAACAGAAACTCTCATACCTAATCTTCCAAGTACCTCTTGCATTTCTTTCTCTGCAATTATATCAGAAGATCCCAAGACACCCTAAATGGTACATTTGGGACCGTTCTGAGAACTGTAGAAAGAGAAACTGCCAGGCAAAATGAATACTTTCTACTACTGACAGGGATGGAGAAAGGCTAACAACACCCAAGAGTTAATAAGCTAAATGTAAATTAAAAAGATAAAAAGTAGGGGCACCTGGTGGCTCAGTGGGTTAAGCCACTGCCTTCAGCTCAGGTCATGATCTCGGGGTCCCAGGATCGAGTCCTGCATTGGGCTCTCTGCTCAGCAGGGAGTCTGCTTCTTACGCTTTCTCTCTGCCTGCCTCTCTGCCTGCTTGTGATCTCTGTCTCTGTCAAATAAATAAATAAAATCTTAAAAAAAAAAAGATAAAAAGTAGAGCCTGAAATCCTATGCAAAGAGAGCCAAGTGAAATCAACTATGTATAAATATTAAAAACATAAAACACACAAAATATAATTAAGGTTACTTTTGAAGACAACACATGGACTCTAGATCCTAAACCAGATAAATTCTGAAGATAAGGACAATGGCAAAGAAATCTTGAATATTATCTCATGGTCTTGTTGTCTGCAGTATAATTTGTAGCAATTTTTGTGTGCATCATAGGATAGAGCAAATGAGCAAAGATACTGGTGAGATTGGGAGTCAGAGTTTTCATTGTGGAAGAAGGGAGATAAACATATGGAACAGGGCAAGGTGAGAAAGAACCTCAAGTTGTGAAGTATCAGATACAGTGATGAAAAAAAAAAGCTTAGTTTCATCCATCAGGCCTTGTGACAGTAATACAACATAATGCCCACCTTTTGGCCTTTAACTAGCATGTCTAACTAAAAAGTTTCTTGAAGAAAATGGCTGATTCCAGGTGTGGGGAAGGGGAAGTCCAAGATGGGCATGGGATATCTAGTTCCTGCATGATGGGCAGTGGGAGTGCTCAAGGACTGAGGAGGTCATGTCAAAAGGACACAGGAATTAGACTGAATGGGTTCCAGGTAGAATATAGAGAAATATGTGAATCTACAATTATATGAGACAATGCTTTTTAAAAGTATAAGTGCCAACTAGTAAATGTAAAAGAAATGATGAAATGAAAAACAATCACATATTTTCCATCCACAATATGACATATATATAATAGCGTAACATATGTAACAACCAATTCAGTCAGGGATCATCAGTGAATCCTAACACCCTGGGGGATGTGGTCTCAAAGCATCACTGTTGGTTTGCAACCTCAGAGTTTCTCAGGTGAAATTCAAAACTGAGCCCCAAATGTGGAGGGTAAGGAGAGACTGAAGAAACAAGCAGACCCTTCCAGATGGGGTGGGTGGCAGTTTTAATGAGCAACAGGACTTATATTCGGGGCTTGAGTAGCTTCGAGAGGAATAGATCTCTGAATCTACACACTAGAGTCTCAAACATTTATTTAAAGGCCTTAGCAGAGCTCAGGCATGTTTATCATCCAGATAGTCTCAACAACATATTGCCCTCAAGACCGCATCCTTGAATCGCCTGTTAGTATAGGAATAATAGGTGGAATGTAGATTGCAAGGACAGGGGAGAGAGTAAGGAGCCTCCAATTGTGTAGGTCCAGTTTGCAAGTCAAACAGTGGTAACATCCTCTCAGCGACCTCCTCTAACACACTTCCAAATCACTTTTTAGTTACAAAAGGAGAAAGTGTATATTCATAGTGAGGAGATGTGATAGTTAGCACATTAAACATGTGCACAAAAAAATAGCATCACTAATAGTGGTGTAATAAGGAGTACATGACACCAGCTGGTATTATTCTTGCCAGATGTGTTTAATCTGAATCTAATAATGAAGAAACAATCAGGTAACTCTTCAAATTCAGAATGTGGGCCATTTTATAATGGCAACTGGGTAAAACTCTTTAAAAGAGTCAGTGTCATGAAAAACATCAATACCTCAACTATCAACATCATAAATAACCACCAGCACCAAAAGATAACTATATTCTAGATTAAAAGATGCTACAAAGACTTAACAGAGACAATGTATTTATAATGATTGGATCTTGGATTAAAAAACAGCCATGGGGGGACGCCTGGGTGGCTCAGTTGGTTAAGCGGCTGCCTTCGGCTCAGGTCATGATTCCAGCGTCCTGGGATGGAGTCCCACATCGGGCTCCTTGCTTGGCAGAGAGCCCGCTTCTCCCTCTGCCTCTGCCTGCCACTCTGTCTGCCTGTGCTCGTTCGCTCTCTCTCCCTCTCTCTCTGACAAATAAATAAATAAAATCTTAAAAAACAAACAAACAAACAAAAAACAGCCATGGGGCACCTGGATGGCTCAGTCGTTAAGCGTCTGCCTTCAGCTCAGGTCATGATTCCAGGGTCCTGGGATGGAGCCCATTGGGCTCTCTGCTCAGCAGGAAGCCTGCTTCTCCCTCTCCCTCTCCCATTCCCACTCTCGCTGACTGTGTTCCCTCTCTTGCTGTGTCTCTCTCTGTCAAATAAATTAATAAAATCTTAAAAAAAAAAACAGCTATAGGGGTACCTGGGTGGCTCAGTGCGTTAAAGCCTCTGCCTTTGGCTCAGGTCATCGTCCGGGGTCCTGGGATCGAGTCCCCCATCAGGCTCTCTACTCAGGAGGGAGCCTGCTTCCCCCTCTCTCTCTGCCTGAGTCTCTGCCTACTTGTGATTTCTGTCAAGTGAATAAATAAAATCTTTTAAAAAAATAGCTATAAAAGAAATTCTTGGGGGGCACCTGGGTAGCTCAGTGGGTTAAAGCCTCTGCCTTTGGCTCAGGTCATGATCTCAGAGTCCTTGGATTGAGCGCCGCATTGGGCTCTCTGCTCCACGGTGAGCCTGCTTCCTCCTCTCTCCCTCTCTGTCTACTTGTGATCTCTGTCAAATAAATAAATAAAATATTTTTTAAAAAAAGACATTCTTGGAACAATTAGGAGATTTGAATATAAATGTATATTATTTTTTTGAATAAAGACTGTATATTAAATGAGATTATTGAATTGTTAACTTCCCTAGGTGGGTAACTGTTGTAGTTTTATAGGAGAATATCCTTGTTCTTAGGAGATGCATGCTAAAGTATTGAGAGATAAAGTGTCGTGTAAGGATCTCCTCAACATACCCATTAGCAGTCATGTTCCATTTCCCCCTAAATCCACTGACCCCAGGCCTGGGCAATCACTATTTTCTGTCTTTATGGAGTTGCCTATTCTGGACATTTAATAAAATACAATCATACAGACCAATCATTTGGTCTTTTGTGACTGACTTCTTAATTTAGCATCCATATCGTAGCATTTACCAATACTTCATTCCTTTTTATATGCCACATTATGTTTTTCTATTCTTCAGTTGATGGACATTTGCATTGTTTCCACATCTGGCTCTTATGAATAATGTTACCATAAGCATCTGTGGACAGTTTTTGTGTGAACATAGGTTTTACTTCTACTAGGCATTTACCCAAGGACTCTGAACAGGAATGGAATTGCTTATATGGTTACTCATTTGGTCACATGGTTAGTCTACATGTAACTTTTTGAAAATCTGCCAAAGTTGGACATCTGGACCAACACCGCCTTTTTAATTATAGTCATCCTAGAGGGTGTGAAGTGGTATCTTGTGGTTTTGATTTGCATTTTCGTGATGGCTGATGATTATCCTGATTATCTATTGATCATTATTATTTCCTTTCTTCTCCTTACCATGGGTTTTGTTCTTCTTTTTCTAGTTCCTTTAGGTGTAAGGTTAGATTGTTTATTTGGTCTTTTTCTTGTTTCTTGAGGAAGGCCTGTATTGTTACATACTGCCCTCTTAGAACTTCTTTGCTGTGTCCCAAAGATTTTTAGACCACTATGTTTTTATTTTCATTTGTCTCCATGTATTTTTAAATTTCTTCTTTGATTGCTTCATTGACCCGCTGGTTGCTTAGTATCCTGTTGTTCAGTTTTTTGTTTTTTCCAGTTTTTTTTTTTTTTGTGATTTATTTCTACTTTCATTCTTTGTGATTGGAAAAGATGCATAGTATGATTTCAATCCTCTTAAATTTATTAATATTTGCTTTATGGCCTAATATGTGACTTATTCTGGAGAATGTTCCATGTACACTTGAAAAGAATGCATATTCTGTTGTTTTTGGATGGAATGTTCTGTATGTGACTATTATGTCCATCTGGTTCAATGTGCCATTCGAAGACATTGCTTCTTTATTGATTTTCTATCTAGATAATCTACTCATTGACGTAAGTAGAATGTTAAAGTCCCTTATTATTGTATTGCCATCCTTTTCTCTCTTTATGTCTATTAATATTTGCTTTCTGTATTTAGGTGATCCAGTGTTCAGTGCATATTTAAGATTATTAAATCTTTTTATTGCATTGATCCCTTTATCATTATATAATGCACTCTTTGTTGTTGCAGTCTTTGTTTTAAAGTCCATTTTGTTTGATGTAAGTATTACCACACTAGCTTTTTTAAAAATTTTTTTATTTTTTTTTTAAAGATTTTTTTAAAAAGATTTTATTTATTTATTAGTTAGAGAGAGAGAGAGAGCGAGCACAGGGAGACAGAGAGGCAAGCAGAGGCAGAGGGAGAAGCAGGCTCCCTGCCAAGCAAGGAGCCCGATGTGGGACTCGATCCCAGGATGCTGGGATCATGACCTGAGCCGAAGGCAGCCGCTTAACCAACTGAGCCACCCAGGTGTCCCTAGCTTTTTTTTTTAAACACACAAATTTTTAATTTTGATAATGTCCAATTTACTTATCCCCTGTTACTGGTATTCATGGTGTCATCTCTAAGAAATCATAGCTTAATCAAGGCCACAACATTTTATACCTATATTTTCTTCCGAGTTTTATAGTGTTAGCTCTTACATTCAGGTCTTTAATCCATTTTAAGTTTTTGCATTTCACATTGTCCAACTTCATTGTTTTGCCTATGGCTATCTAGTTGTCCTACTACCATTTGTTAAACGACTATTTTCCCATTTAATTGTCTTAGTACCCTCATTAAAAAATCAACTAACTGGGACACCTGGGTGGCTCAGTTGGTTAAGCGGCTACCTTCGGCTCAGGTCATGATCCCAGCGTCCTGGGATCGAGTCCCACATCCGGCTCCTTGCTCAGCAGGGAGCCTGCTTCTCCCTCTGCCTCTGCCTGCCACTCTGTCTGCCTGTGCTCCCTCCTGCTCTCTCTCTGACAACTAAATAAATAAAATCTTAAAAAAAAAAATCAACTAACTATAAATATGAGGATTTGTTTCTGCGTTTTCAATTCTACTCCACTGATCTGTATATTTATCCTTATGCCAGTACCAGACTGTCTTGATTACTATAGCTTTTTTTTAAAAAAAGATATTATTTATTTGAGAGAGAGAGAGAGAGAGCAAGTGAGAGAAAGAGCATGAACTGGCAGGAGAGGCAGAGGGAAGGGAGAAATAGTCTTCCCACTGAGCAGGGGTTCTGACATGTGGCTTGACCCCAGGACCCCGGGATCATGACAAAAGCCAAAGGCAGACACTTGACTAAGCCTCCCAGGCACCCCTACTATAGCTTTGTAGTAAGGTTTGAAAGTGGAAGTGTGATTCCTTCAGTCTTTTTGTTTTGTTTTTTGTCTTTGTTTTTTAGATTGAAGTGTGGTTGACACTCCAGTGTTCTTTTTCAATTTCATCTTGGCTTTTATTAGACCCTTGTATATGATTTTTGAAAATAGACTTCATGGGGCAGCTGAGTGGCTCAGTCAGTTAAGTGTCTGACTCTTCATCTCAGCTCAGGTCTTGATCTCAGGTTACTGAGTTCAAGCTCTGCACTGGGATCCCGGCTGGGTATGGAGAATACTTAAAAAAAAAAAAAAAAAGAAAAGAAAAGAAAAGACTTTATGTTGTAGAGCAGTTTTAATTTTATAGAAACACTGAACAAAAAGTTTGGGAGTTCCTATATTATCTCCTGCTCCTACTATCGACATCCTGAACCAAAACAGTATATACATATGTTACAATCAGTGAACCCACATTAACACATCATTACCATATAAAGTCATTGTTTACATTAGGGCACCTTGTTGGTGTCGTACATTCTATCAGTTTGAAAAATGTATAATGACATATATCATTATAGTATCATTAAGAATATTTTTACTACCCTAAAAATCCTCTGTGCTCTGACTTTTCATCTATCCTTCCCCACTAACCACTGATCTTTTTATGGCCTACATAATTTTGCCTTGCTCCAGAATGTCATATAGTTGGAATCACACAGTTTATAGCCTTTTCAGATTGGCTTTTTTTCTCTTAGTAATGTGTTTTAGGGTTTCTCCATATCTTCTTATGCCTTTATACATCAATTCTTTTTTTTTTTTTCTAAGATTTTATTCATTTGTGAGAGAGAGAGTGAGAGAGAGCATGAGAGAGGAGAAGGTCAGAGGGAGAAGCAGACTCCCTGCAGAACTGGGAGCCCAATGCGGGACTCGACCCTGGGATTCCGGGATCAGGGCCTGAGTCAAAGGCTGTGGCTTAACCTACTGAGCCATCCCAGTGCCCCATATAGCTCAATTCTTTTTAGTGCTGGATAATATTCCATTGTCCGAATAAAACAGTTTATTCATTCATTTACCTACAGAAGTACATCTTGGTTTCTTCCAAATTTTGGCAATTAAGAATAAAGATGCCATAAACATCTATGTGCAGGGGGTTTGTGTGTGTGTGTGTGTGTGTGTGCATGCATGTGTAAGTTTTCAACTCATTTGGATAAAGACTAAGAAGCACGATTGCTGCATCTTATAGTGAAAGTATATTTAGTTTTATAAAAAACTGCTGAACTGTTTTCCAAAGTGGCTGTATCATTCTACATGCCCATCAACAACGAATGAGAGTTCCTGTTGCTCGATATACTTGCCAGCATTTGGTATCGTCAAGGTTTTGCATTTTGGGTATTCTAACAGGTGTGTAGTTGTATATTATTGTTGTTTTAACTTATTATTTCCTAATGACATATGATACTGAGCATTTTTATATGCTTATTTTCATATGTATATCTTCTTTTTAGACATTTTCAAGTCTCTTGTCAATGTTTATATTATTTATATGTTTTCTTATTGCTGATTTTGAAGAGTTATTTTTATATTTTGTATAAAAGTCCTTTAATAGATACATCTTTTACAAATACTTTTTGAAAAAAACTGAATGCATGCTGGGATTTTGAATGGGGTTGCCATGAATAGTTAGATTGTACTTGAAAGAATGATCTAACTATTCATGGCAATAGGAAAAAATTGACAACCTGAATAGATCAATATCTAGTAACGAGATTGAAGCAGTGACCAAAAACCTCCCCCAAAACAAGAGTCCAGGACCTGATGGAGTCCCTGTGGAACTCTGTCAAACATTCAAAGAAGAAATAATACTATTGTCCTGAAGCTGTTAAAAAAAAAAAGAAAGAAAAAAGAAACAGAAGGAAAACTTCCAGACTCTTTCTATTAAGCCAGCACTACCTTGATCCCCAAACTAGGCACAGACCCCATCAAAAAGGAGAATTTCAGACCAATATCTCTGATGACTATTGATACCAAGATTCTCAACAAGATCCTAGCTAATAGGATCCAACAGTACATTAAAAACATTATCCACCATGACCAGATAGGATTTATACCTGAGATGCAAGGGTGGTTCAACATTCACAAATCAGTGTGACAGACAAATCAATGAACCACATGACGCTACAGACAAAAGGCTGATATCCAAGATCTATAGAGAACTTCTCAAACTCAACACCCAAAAAACAAATAATCCTGTCAAAAAATGGGCAGAAGACATGAACAGACACTCCTCCGATGAAGACATACAAATAGCTAACAGACATGTGAAAAAATGTTCATCATCATTAGCCATCAGGGAAATTCAAATCAAAACCACATTGAGATACCACCTTACACCAGTTAGAATGGCAAAGATTAATGAGTCAGGAAACAACAAATGTTGGAGAGAAAGTAGAGAAAGGGATTCCCAGTGTAAGGGGAATCCTCTTACACTGTTGGTGGGAATGCAAGTTGGTGCAGCTACTCTGCAAAAAAATGTGGAGATTCCTCAAAAGAAAAAAAAAAAAATAGAGCTACTCTATGACCTGGGAATTGCACTACTGGGTATTTACTCCAAAGATACAGATGGAGTGAAAAGAAGAGCCATGTGTACCCCAGGGTTCACAGCAGCAATGGCCACAATAGCCAAACTGTGGAAAGAGCCAAGATGCCCTTCAACAGGCAAATGGATAAAGAAGGCGTGGTATATATACAATGGAATATTACTCAGCCATTAGAAAGGAAGAATACCCAACCTTTGGCATCAACATGGATGGGACTGGAGATTATGCTGAGTGAAATAAGTCAGTTAGAGGAAGTTAATTATCATATGGTTTCACTTACTTGTAGAACATAAGGAGTAACATGGAGGACATTAGGAGAAGGAAAGGAAAAGTGAATTGGGGGAAATCAAAAGGGGAGATGAACCATGAGAGACTGTGGACTCCAAGAAACAAACTGAGGGTTTTGGAAGGGAGAAGGGCAGAGGGATGAGGAGGAGGATGGTGAGTATTAAGGAGGGCACATACTGCATGGAGCCCTGGTTGTTGTACTGGGTGTTCCAACAAATCTTGGAACACTGCATCAAAAACTAATGATGTGGGGTGCCTGGGTGGCTCAGTGGGTTAAAGCCTCTGTCTTCGGCTCAGGTCATGATCTCAGTGTCCTGGGATCAAGCCCCACATCAGGCTCTCTACTCAGAGGGGAGCCTGCTTCCTCCCTGTCTCTCTGACTGCCTCTCTGCCTCCTTGTGATCTCTCTGTCAAATAAATAAATAAAATCTTAAAAAAAAACTAATGATTTATTTTGTGGTGACTAACACAGCACAATAAAAACAAACAAAAATAAATGAGTGTTAGATTTTGTCAGATACTTTTTCTGCATCTATTAATATTATGTTTCTTTTATTTTTTTAGTTCATTGATTTAATCATATTAAATGATTTTCAAATGTTGAACTACTTCTGCAGATTTGGGATAATTCCCACTTGGTCTTGGTGTATAATTCTTTTTGTATGTTGGTAAAATCAATTTGTTAATAATTTGTTGGGGATTTCTGTATCTGTTGACAAGAGATATTGATCTTTAATTTTTTTTTACTTTGTAATGTCTTTGTCTCATTGTCACAGAATGAGTTAGGAAGAATCATCTCTGCTTCTGTCTTCTGAAAGATACTGCAGAGTATGATAAAATTTCTTCCTTAAATGTTTGGTAGTATTCACCAGCAAACCCATCTGGGCCTGATGCTTTCTCTTTCGAAAGGTTACTAATTATTAATTACATTTCTTTAATGTAGGTAGGCCTATTCAGATTTTCTATACCTTTTAGTGTGAGTTCTGGCAGATTGTTTCTTTGAAAGAAGTGGTCCATTTCATCTAGGTTATCAAATTTGTGAGCAGAGAGTTGTTCAGAGATACTATTCCTTTATAATACTTTTGATATTCACGGACTCTTTAGTGATGTTCCCTCTTTCATTTTTGATATTAGTAACTGTGTCTTCTCTTTTTCTTGGGTAGCTTGGATAGAAGCTATTTGGTTTTAGTGATCTTTTTAAAAAATCAGCTTTTCATTTCATTGATTTTCAGTTTTCAGTGGAGAAGTTTTCAATTTTATTAATTTCTTCTCTACTTTTTATTTCTTTATTTCTGCTTACTTCGAATTCAATTTGCTCTTCTTTTTTCCAGTTTTAGGTTGAAGCTTAAATTAATGATTTTAGATTTTTCTCTTCTACAACATACATTCAATGCTATAAATTTCCCCTCTAAGCATTGTTTTTGCTGCATCCCACAAATTATGTTATATTTTCACTTAGTTCCAAAATTTTCAAAATTTTCTTGAGATTTCTTTTTTGATCCCTAGGTCCACATGAATTTTTGAATAAGCTTGTCACTTCCTAGAGAGAAGCCAGTTAGAATTCTTTTTTTAAAAGATTTTATTTATTTATTTGACACAGAGAGAGAGATCACAAGCAGGCAGGCAGAGAGAGAGAGGAGGAAGCAGGCTCCCCACCGAGCAGAGAGCCCGATGCGGGGCTCGATCCCAGGGCGCTGAGATCATGACCTGAGCCGAACGCAGAGTCTTTAACCCACTGAGCCATCCAGCCGCCCCGCCAGTTAGAATTTTTATTCTTCAACAAAAATAAATTATTTCTAATGACTAAAAGTACTTTGGAACCACTGTAATGGCAACAGAGGTCTATAATACCCTCCTCCTTTATCTTCATTCTTGCTCTAAATGTGCCACTTTAAAACAGGAGTAATTTAGGGGCAGCTTGGTGGTCAGTTAAGCAACTGACTCTTGATTTTTGGTTCAGGTCATGATCTCAGGGTTATGAGATCGAGTCCTGTGTCAGGCTCTCTGTTCAGTAGGGAGGGGTAGGATGAGGTGGTATTGCTTGAGATTCTCTCCCTTTCTCTCTGCCCCTCGTCCCCCACTCTCTCTCTCCCTAAAATAAAATCAATTTTAAAAATCTTAAAAAAATAAAAACAGACATAATTGATAAATGATTCACAATTCCTCCTATAATTTTTTTAAAGATTTTTATTTTTATTTATTTTTTATTTTAAAGATTTTATTTATTTATTTGGCAAAGACCACGAGTAGGCAGAGAGGTAGGCAGAGAGAGGGGGGGAAGCAGGCTCCCCACTGAGCAGAGAGCCGGACGCAGGTTTCGATCCCAGGACCCTGAGATCATGACCTGAGCTGAAGGCAGAGGTTTAACCCACTGAGCCACCCCGGCACCTCAAGATTTTTATTTTTAAGTAATCTCTACACCCAACATGGGGCTCAAACTTACAACCTCAAGATCAAGAGTATATGCTCCACTGAGCAAGCAGCCAGGCACCCTCCTTCCAGTATTTTTGCTGGCATGTTCAAAATGTATTTTGTCACTATTCTTTCTCTTATTTCCTCCTTTTTTTTGATGTATCTGTCTTGCTGTGAATAGCATTAACAATTCCCGAAAATAATAGAGCCCAAAGGCCATCACTAGCTAGAAGAATGGTAAGAATCCTATTCTTGAGAACAGTTTATTCTTTTTAAATTTTATTTTTGTCACATCACATTAGACACTTACATTGGCTACATAGTACAGGATGGGTTCAGGAGAGCATTAAGCTTTGCTAAGAATGCATTTTGTCCTTCAATAAAACATTTTTGTTATTAAAGAAAATTAATTAGGTTCTATTTCAAGAGGTCTTTCTCTGAATTTTTTTAATGCTCTGTCCTTTTTTTGTTTTGTTTTGTTTTAGTATCTGCTATAATAAAAGGAGTTGCACTAATTATCCTTTCTGAATTCAGGAAATGTCTCATTCAATTCTTTGTTTGCTGTTAACTATTGTTAGGCAGAAACAAAGGAATGAACCTCTTTCTGATGGAAATAATTGGTAAGTTCAGAATACAGTATATATTTTTCAGTTTATACTATTTATATTCCATTGAAGTGGCCGTAAGTGATTCAGGGAAAGATGGATATCAGAAGATGTTCATGTTTGCTAAAGGGAGGATATAATTCTTCATAATATGGAGATATCACATGTCTTCAAGATTCAGCTATTTGGTGTGTTTAGGAGTCTGTAAAAGGTTTTATTTAAGAGTACACTTATCACAATGAGCATTGAGTAATGTACAGATTGTTGAATAACTTAATTGTATACCTGCAAGTAATTAGTCAGTGTATTTTAACTATACTGGAATTAAAATAAAATAAAAAAGAGGTTTTGCTATTTACTCTTCCGGAATTGTCATGAGTGGCATTTCTCTTTGGAAAATATTAATTACCCTCTCTTGGAGTCCCCTCCAAAAGACCCCCAATAAATAGTACCTCTTTTCCTTACTTGTGTTATGGACAAACTGAGAAAATAAAACAAAGAGTAAAGATAGAAGTCAGCATTATATTTACATCTATTGGTAGAGATGAAGTTGAAGGATAAGGCCCTAGGTCTGTAGCCATGTGTTCTTACTAATACTCATCTACAATTAAACAGATTTAACCCAGGATTTAACCTAGGGTAAAGGAATTGGGGGAGTAGCAGGGGATATGAGCTCCTTGAGGGCAGCTGCCTTCTAAGAGGAAGAACAGCAAAGAATTTGCATTAGTGGTTATTCCTCAGAGATTTGCCAATAGATCACCCCACTCTCGTGGGATGGAGTGGAGAAAAAGGGAGATGGTGCTTAGGTAAAAGACCTCCTCAAGGAAAACAGGAGTAGAAGAAAGGAATTCCATTCCTACATTGCCTAGGTCTTTGTTCTTTTAATCCATTTATTTAGCTACTAAGCCTGTGGGTAGCCACTGGCTATTCTGTCTAGTACCCCTCATAAAACTGCTCCTCCCAAAGCATCCACTTCTCTTCTAGGCATCAATCTGGGACTGTTGGTGGGAGTTTAGATTTTGACTCAAAAAGGTTAGGAAACGGGTAAGAAAATACACTTCTGAGTCAATACTAAAGACACTGCATTTCAAAGGCTGAAAACTAATTTCCCACTTTCCATTCTGAACAATGTACAGTCACAATGCCCAACACTGTATATCAGAGTTCCACATGAGACTGAATGAATATATCAATATATAATAAATAAAATAATAAAAACTGAAAATATGGAGTTTCATCAAATGTGAATGTAAATATTTTCTCATTATCAAATTCCCAGAAAAAAATTAAAGTCTAAAGATAAAATCATTTTGAAAATTTTGTGGACCAGAGATAACTAGGTACAAAGGAATTCAAATCCCAAATCAAAATTTCTTGTTCTTTTGAGCTAAAAGCCTGCGGTTAAACATTTTTCAGGCCCCAAACTCATCCTCTCAAATTTCTTTTTCATTCGGTTTTAGCCGGGGACTAGATGCTTGAGTGGGGCTGGGGTTCCTTCTATAGCCATGGCTTCAGCTGGCTGTCATGTAAGGAGTATGTTTTCTTTAGAATTTAAGAAATAATACCTGTTTAGAGCCATATTTTCCGGGGGTCTCTCATTTCAAAAAGTTCAAAGTGTCCATAGACCCTTTCATAGCCACAAATTAAGGAAAGGAGATGTCTCTACCCCAGAGCAGGAGATGGGGGAAAGCCAGACTCCACTCTGCTTCAGCTCCACTCAGGAGACAGGGAGTGCCTGAGTTGTTGGGCAGAGAGCCCCAAGCTGGAGAAAACTCACTGTCAAGAAAACCCAAATTCACAGCTACATGCAAAAGAATGAGACTGGACACTTTCATGCACCACATACAAAAATAAACTCAAGAGGGATTAAACATTTAAGTATAAGACCTGAAACTATAAAAACTCCTGAAGAAAACATAGGCAGTAAACTCTTAGGAGTTTACTGTTGATCTTAATATGACTAATATGGCTTAATTTGGCTAAAAATATGGCTAAACTATTGGTCTTAGCCATATTTTTCCCGATATGTCTCCTGAGGCAAGGGAAATGAAAACAAAAATAAAACTATTGGGACTACATCAAACTGAAAAGCTTTTGCAAAGTGAAGGAAACCATCAAGGGCAATGATTGTCTCTGAATAAAAATGAAAGGGCAATCTACTGAATGGGAGATGTTTGCAAATGTTATATTCAGTAAGGGGTTAACATCCAAAATACAGAAAGAACTCATTAAATTCAACACCATAAAAAGCAAAAAAAAAAAAAGACCAAAAAATGGGCAGGGGATCTACATGGACATTTTTCTAAAGAAGATACACAGATGTCCAATAGACACATGAAAAGATGCTCAACATCACTAGCCATCAGGGGAATGTAAATTAAAACCACAATGACATCTCACCTCACACCCATCAAAAGGGAAAATATCAAAAAGACAAGAAATGACAAATAATAACAAGAAATGACGAGGATGTGGAAAAAAGGAACTCTTGTGCACTATTGGCAGAAACATAAATTGGTGCTGCTATTATGAAAATCAGTATGAAGTTTCTTAAAAAAATTAAAAATAGAACTACCATCCAGTAATTCCACTTCTGGGTATTTACCTCAAAAGAATGAAAACACTAATTCAAAGAGACATGTACAGCCCTGTGTTCACTGCAGCATTATATAAAACAGCCAAAATGTGGAATCAAGTAGTCCACTGATAGATGAGTGGATAAAGAAATGTGTTTTATACATATGCGATGGGATACTACTTAGTTAGAAAAAAGGGATGAAACCTTGCCATTTGCAACAATATGGATGGACCTAGAAAGTATAATGCTAAGTGAAATAAGCTGAAGAAAGACAAATACAGTAAGATATCATTTATGTGTGGAATCTAAAAACAAATGAACAAACAACAAAAAGAAAAATAGACTGATAAATACAGAGAATAAACTGGTGGCTGTTAGAGGGGATGAGATGGGGAGATGGGTGAAATAGGAGATTAAGTGCTACAAATTTTAAAATAAATGAGTTACAGGAATGAAAAGTTCACATAGGGAATCTAGTCAATAATAATGTAGTAACTTTGTACGGTGATGCATAGTAACAACAACTATTGTGGTGAGCATTTCCTAATGTATACTATGGTCAAATCACTACATTGTACTCCTTTTTTTTCCAGGATGATCCACGCCCCAATTGAGTTTGGGGCTCAAACTTACAACCTTGATTTCTTTTTCTTTTCTTTAAAGGATGTTACTCCTTGATTTTTTTTTTTTTTTAAGATTTTACTTATTTATTTGACAGAGAGAGACACAGCGAGAGAGCAAACACAAGCAGGGGGAGCGGGAGAGGGAGAAGCAGGCTTCCCACCAAGCAGGGAGCCGGATGTGGGACTCGATTTCCCCAAGACCCTGGGATCATGACCTGAACCAAAGGCAGACCCTCAGTGACTGAGCCACCCAGGTACCCCACAACCCTGATTTCAAGAGTCACATTATTTACCGACTGAGCCCGCCAAGCACCCCACTATATTGTAATCTTGAAACTACTATTAATGTCAGTCATATTTCAATTTTAAAAAAACCCCACATTCTATCACCATATACTTCTCAAAACAACCCTGTAGGTCAGGTGTTCCCCCCTTTGCCTCTGTATTTGTAAGAGTTTTCCAGGGAAATAGCTCCAACAGAATACAGATACATATAGATAGATATAGATACAGATTTAGATACAGATGAGGAGACTGATCATAGGAATTGACTCACTGTGGTTATGGAGGCTGAGAAGTCCCATGATCTGTCATCTGCAAGCTGGAGAACCAGGAAAGCTGTTTATATAATTCAGTTCAAGGCCTAAGAACCACGGGGCTGCTGGTGTTAAGTTCCAGAGTCTGAAGGATGGAGAACAGGAGTTCTGACATCAGATATCCAAGGGCAGAAGATGAATGTTCTAGCCCCAGATGAGAGAAAGAGACTGGGAGAGAAAATTCTCAAAAAGAACTGAGTGATACCCACCCACATTTGTCAAGGTGGATCTTCTTCACTCAGTCTACTGATTTAAATGCTAATCTCTTCCTGAAACAGCTCACAGATGCACCCAGCAATAATGTCTGATCAGCTCTCTGGTATCCCTTAGTTCAGCCAAACTGACAAATAAAAATAACAGTCCAGGCCTCCTATGCAGACACAGTATAGAAGGACACTCCGTGGCTGTACTTCCTTAGCTCTGAAGTTTCTAAGCAACTGCCCAAAGTCAGTTAGTTCCCTTATTAGTTAGTCCTCTCTTGTGCACAGGACTTCTCTCTCTCTCAATTTCAGGTTAAAATTAATCTAATTTTAATTCTGAGGACACCTGCACCCCAGACTGCTGGTAAAGGCTTAACAGCTGGCTGAGGTTTTTAGGGGGAGAGCCTTGATTTGTAGTGTTCACTGATTTCTGTGGCATAAATACTCCCACCAGGGCCAATTTCAAGCTGCAATCTCAAAGTGGAGTTGAGAGGAGATGTGCAGTAGCACAGTATTATATAATGTTTACACCACACAACTATAATACATGTAAATATTATCAGGAATATAGATAACTGCAAACTGTAGTAAAATAATTAGGAAGTTATAAATTTTGAGTATTATTTAAAAAGCCTTTTATTTTTAAATAGTTATAGACTCACTAGAAATTGCAAAATAGAATAGGGAGGTTCTGTGTATCTATTTCCCAGTTTCCCCCAATGGTAGTAACTTTTTTTTTTTTTAAGATTTTATTTATTTATTCGACAGACAGAGAGAGATCACAAGTAGGCAGAGAGAGAGGAAGGGAAGCAGACCCCCTGCTGAGAGAGCCCAATGTGTGGCTCAATCCCGGACCCTGAGATCATGACCTGAGCTGAAGGCAGAGGCTTAAACTACTGAGCCATCCAGGCACCCTGCAATGGTAATAACTTATATAATGATCATATACTACAAAAGTCAGGAAATTGAGATTTTACTGACTTTGATGTTTTTAAAAATTATATTTATTTAATTA
>ML093126.1:0-22475 GCA_003697995.1 Taxidea taxus jeffersonii | reverse complement strand
AGATCACAAGTAGGCAGAGAGGCAGGCAGAGAGAGAGAAGGAAACAGGCTCCCCACTGAGCAGGGAGCCCGATGTGGGGCTCGATCCCAGGACCCTGAGATCATGACCCGAGCTGAAGGCAGAGGCTTTAACACACTGAGCCACCCAGGGGCCCCTCTCTGCCTATTTCTTGATTAGATTATTTGTTCTTTGGGTGTTGAGTTTGATAAATTCTTTTTATAGATTTTGGATCCTAGCCCTTTATCTGATATGTTGTTTGCAAATATCTTCTCCCATTCTGTCAGTTGTCTTTTGGTTTTGTTAACTGTTTCCTTTGCTGTACAAAAGCTTCTGATCTTGAAGAAGCCCCAATAGTTCATTTTTGCCCTTGCTTCCCTCGCCTTTGGTGATATTCCTAGGAAGAAGTTGCTGTGGCTGCAGTTGAAAAGGTTGCTGCCTGTGTTCTCCTCAAGGATTTTGATGGATTCCTTTCTCACACCAAGGTCCTTCGCCCATTTTGAGTCTATTTTTGTGTGGAGTGTAAGGAAATGGTCCAATTTCATTTTTCTGCATGTGGCTGTCCAATTTTCCCAATACCATTTGTTGAAGAGGCTGTCTTTTTTCCATTGGACATTCTTTCCTGCTTTGTTGAAGATTAGTTTACCATAGAGTTGAGGGTCTATTTCTGGGCTCTCTATTCTGTTCCATTGATCTACGTGTCTGTTTTTGTGCCAGTACCATACTGTCTTGATGATGACAGCTTTGTAATAGAGCTTGAAGCCTGGAATTCTGATGCCACCAACTTTGGCTTTCTTTTTCAATATTCCTCTGGCTATTCAAGGTCTTTTCTGGTTCCATATAAATTTTAGGATTATTTGTTCCATTTCTTTGAAAAATGTTGGTGGTACTTTGATAGGGATTGCTTTAAATGTGTAGATTGCTCTGGGTAGCATAGACATTTTCACATTATTTGTTCTTCTAATCCATGAGCATAGAACATTTTTCCATTCCTTTGTGTCTTCCTCAATTTCTTTTATGAGTACTTTATAGTTTTCTGAGTATAGATTCTTTGCCTCTTTGGTTAGGTATATTCCTAGGTATCTTATGGTTTGGGTGTAATTGTAAATGGGATTGACTCCTTAATTTCTCTTTCTTCTGTTTTGTTGTTGGTATAAAGAAATGCAACTAATTTCTGTGCATTGATTTCATATCCTGATACTTTACTGAATTCCTGTACAAGTTCTAGCAGATTTGGAGTGGAGTCTTTTGAGTTTTCCACATAAAGTATCATATCATCTGCAAAGAGTGATTGTTTGACTTCTTCTTTGCCGAATTGGATGCCTTTAATTTCTTTTTGTGGTCTGACTGCTGAGGCTAGGACTTCTAGTACTATGTTGAATAGCAGTGGTGATAATGGACATCCCTAGCGTGTTCCTGACCTTAGTGGAAAAGCTCTCAGTTTTTCTCCATTGAGGAGGATATTTGCTGTGGGTTTTTCATAGATGGCTCTGATGATATTGAGGTATGCGCCCTCTATCCCTACACTTTGCAGAGTTTTTATCAGGAAGGGATGCTGTACTTTGTCAAATGCTTTTTCAGCATCTATTGAGAGTATCATATGGTTCTTGTTCTTTCTTTTATTAATATATTGTATCACAATTGATTTGCGGATGTTGAACCAACCTTGCAGCCCTGGGATAAATCCCACTTGGTCCCGGTGAATAATCCTTTTAATGTACTGTTGGATCCTATTGGCTAGTATTTTGATGAGAATTTTTGCATCTGTGTTCATCAAGGATATCAAGAATTACAATTCTCTTTTTTGAAGGGGTCTTTGTCTGGTTTTGGGATCAAGGTAATGTTGGCCTCATAAAATGAGTTTGGAAGTTTTCCTTCCATTTTTATTTTTTGGAACAGTTTCAGGAGAATAGGAATTAATTCTTCTTTGAATGTTTGGTAGAATTTCCCTGGGAAGCCATCTGGCTCTGGGATTTTGTTTGTTTGGAGATTTTTGGTGACTGTTTCAATCTCCTTACTGGTTATGGGTCTGTTCAGGTTTTCTATTTCTTCCTGATTCAGTTGTGGTAGTTTATATGTCTCTAGGAATGCATCCATTTCTTCCAGATTGTCAAATTTGCTGGTGTAGAGTTGCTCATAATATGTTCTTATAATTGTTTGTATTTCTTTGGTGTTGGTTGTGATCTCTCCTCTTTCATTCATGATTTTATTTATTTAGGTCCTTTCTCTTTTCTTTTTGATAAGTCTGGCCAGGGGTTACCAGTATGTTTTTCACTGAACAATATATCTTAAAGATCTTTGCATACCACTGTACAGTGATTAGTTAAAATTTAAACAAGTTGTTGCATGGAATCACATTAGGCAGAAATAAAAAAATTATACACTAAAAATTCAGCTTGATTAAAATGAGGAAAAAAAACCCCAGAAACTTTCCAAATCTCAATGGTAAAGAAAAATTGAGAGGGGAAAAAGAGGATGAAGCTACTTATCAGGTTAATTTCCAAAAAGAAGGAAGTGCACTTGAAGTTGGTTATCTCAGGAATACAGCAGAAAAAACCTGAAGCTAAGACAAAGTTCTTTAAGGTTAATTTTATTAATGTTCTCTTGCAAACACAATTATACTTTCTTTGAAATTTTTAAGTGTGATAACCAGCTACTAAAGGTTATAACCTGTAAACTTAAGTAAATACAAAATAGACCCTTTACAGGAAACTGTAATTTGCTCTAGGGAATTGTATTTGTTCAGAAAATTAAATTTTTTTGCAAGCCTTTGATAATCAATCCATTAATATGATCTCATTCATCTTATTATTTTTTTTAATGATTTTATTTATTTATTTGTTAGAGAGAGAGAGAGAGAGAGCACAGGCAGACAAAGAGGCAGGCAGAGGCAGAGGGAGGAGCAGGCTCCCTGCGGAGCAAGGAGCCTGATGTGGGACTCGATCCCAGGACGCTGGGATCATGACCTGAGCCGAAGGCAGCTGCTCAACCAACTGAGCCACCCAGGCGTCCCTTATTTTTTTTTTTAAAGATTTACTTATGTATTTAAGAGAGAGAGACAGAGAGGGGAGGGGCAGAGGGATAGTCTGAAGCAGACTCTGCCCTGAGCATGGAACCTGACAAGGGGCTCAATCTCACAACCCTGAGATCATGACCTGAGCTGAAACCAAGTGTCAGATGCTTAACTGGCTGTACCACTCAGGCGTCCCTATGATCTCACTCATCTTACATCACATTAGTACACTGAGATATAAATTATGTAAATTCTCTCACTATGTAATGGAAAATAACTAGGCTTAACATTATAGAGATCTTTATCTTTTCATTGGTTGAATAAATTAAAAATTTTGGCATCTCTAGTAGATATATTTTCCAAACCAAAATACAAAATTTCATTCTTTAACAGGAGTGTGAAAGCACTATAATATAATATGGTATTACTGCTTTCTGACTGATGAGCATTTAGGTCGATTTCTATATTTAACTAATTATAACATCTGTGACAAAACATCTTTGTATAAACTTTTGCAAATATGTGCAAATAGGAGAGAGGTCTAGAATTGGAATTTATGTATAAAAACATATGTGCTTATTATATTTTGAAAGAAATTATCTTCTTTAAAAGTTGCATATTTCTAGTAGGATATAAGAATATCTTTCATGCATATGATCATCAACATTGCATTTTAAAAGATAGCTTTACTGAAATATAAATCACATACTGTAAAATGTCCCAATTTAAAATGTGTAATTCAATGGTTTTTAGTGTACGCACAAGAGTTGTACAACCATCACCAAAATCTAATTTGAGAATATTGTCTTCATTCTGAAAAGAAACCTTGTATCCATTAGTAGTCACTCTATTCGCCCCTTTACTTCTGGTCTTTCAGCCCTAGGCAGCCACCAAACCTCTTTTTCTACAGATTTGCCTATTGTGGACATTTCAAATAAATCAGAATCATAAAATATATGATCTTTTGTGTCTGGTTTTTTTCACTTACCATCATGCTTTCAAAGTTCATCCATGCTGTAACCTGTATCAGTACTTCGTGTTTCTTTTTTGTCTGAATAAATTCCATTAAAGGAACATAACCAGTTTTTATTTATTGAAGGACATTTGGATTGTTTTCACTTTTTTGGCTATTTTGCATATAATGCTGCTATGGACACTTGTGTACAAGCTTTTTTGAGGATGTATGTTTTTGTTTCTCTTGGCTATATAGTTGGAGTGGAACTGCTGGGTCATATGGTAACTTCATGTTTAACTTTCTGAGAAAACTGCTGAACTGCTTTCAAAAGTGGCTGTATCAATGGCCAACAGGCACATGAGAAAATGCTCCACATCACTCAGCATCAGGGAAACACAAATCAAGACCACAATGTGATACCACCTCATACCTGTCAGAATGGGTAAAATTAACAAGTCAGGAAACAACTGTTGGGGAGGATGTGGAGAAAGAGGGACCCACTTACACTGTTAGTGGGAATGCAAGCTGGTGCAGCCACTCTGGAAAACAGTATGGAGGTTCCTCAAAAAGTTGAAAATACAGCTACCCTATGACCCAGCAATGGCACTACTGGGTATTTACCTCAAATATACAAATATAGTGATCCAAAGCAGATGTGGTATCTATATCTATATCTATACCTATCTATCTCTCTATCTATCTATGGACATCTGGGCTCTTTCCATAGCTTGGCTATCGTGGACATTGGTGCTATAACATTGGGGTGCAGCTGTGGTATATATGTGGGTGTGTGTGTATACACATATATATATACATACACACACAATGGAGCCATCAAAAAATGAAAGCTTGCCATTTGGAAGGATGTGGATGGAACTACAGGGTATGATTCTAAGTGAAATAAGTCAGTCAGAGAAAGACAATTATCCTATGATCTCAATGATATGTGGAGTTTAAGAAACAAGGTAGAGGATCATCAGGGAAGAGAGGAAAAAATAAAAAAGATGAAACCAGAGAGGGAGACAAATCATAAGAGACTCCTAAGCATAGGAAACAAACTGAGGGTTTCTGGAAGAGAGGGTGAGGAGAGGGATAGGGTAACTGGGTGATGAGCATTAAGGAGGCCACATGATGTAACAAGCCCTGGGTATTACATAAGACTGATGAATCACTGGCCTCTACCTCTGAAACCAATATTATATATTAATTAATTGAATTTAAATTAAAAAAATTTAAAAAAGGAAGTTTGGTCATCAATTGTACCAGTTCTCAGAATATCCTTAAATAAAAAACTTGATCCAGAAACAATAAGTTTTAACATTAAAAAAAAGTGGCTGTATCATTTTACATACACATCAGCGACAAATGAGGGTTCTGATTTTTCTACCTCCTCACTAACATTCATTATTGTCTGTCTTTGATTCTAGCTATCACAGTGGGTTCAGGAGATATTTCACTGTGATTCTGATTTACATTTCTCTAATGAATAATGATGCTAAGCATCTTTTCACTTCGTACATTCAGGCCATTTACACATATCTTTTCTGGAGAAATGTCTATTTAGATCCTTAGCTCATTTTTAATCGGGTAATCTCTTTACTGTTGAGTTGTAAGAGTTATTTTTTTTCTTTTTTAATATTTTTATTAATTCATTTGAGAGACAGCAAGAGAGAAAGAAAGAGTGCAAGCATGAGCAGAGGGAAGGAGCAAAAGGAGAGGGAGAAGGAGCAGGGAGCCCCATGCAAGGCTGAACTCCAGCACCTCAAGATCATGACCTGAATCAGAGGCAGATGCTTAGTCAACTGAGCCACCCAGGCGCCCCAAGAGTTCTTTATATATTCTGGATACAAGTCCCTTGTCAGATGTATGGTTTGCAAATATCTTTTCCAATTCTGTGTGTGGTATTTTCACTCCAACACTGTATTTCATCGATCTTTTAATTGCTGTCAATCTGACAGGCAGAAAAGGTGTCTCACTGACTAATTTGTATAATTTCTGCCAGGTTGAACTCATTTATTAAAAATATTTTTAGGGGCGCCTGGGTGGTTCAGTGGGTTAAGCCTCTGCTTTTGGCTCAGGTCATGATCTCAGAGTCCTGCAATCAAGCCCCGAGTCGGGATCTCTGCTCAGTGGGGAGCCTGCTTCTCCTCTCTCTCTGCCTGCCTCTCTGCCTACTTGTGATCTCTCTCTCTCTCTCTGCCAAATAAATAAATAAATAAAATCTTTAAAAATATATATTAAAAAAATTTTTTTATCTTTAAGTAATCTCTACACCGAATGTGGGGTTCAAACTCAACCCTGAGATCAAGAGTGGCACGCTTCGGTACGTATTGCATGGAGCATTGGGTGTTTTATACGTAAACAATGAATCTTGGAACACTACATTAAAAACTATTGATATACACATGATCTCCCTGATATGAGGAAGTGGAGATGCAACGGGGGTGGGGGTTAAGGTGGTAGGAAAAGAAAAAAAGATGGGATCGGGAGGGAGACAAACCAAAAGAGACTCTTAATGTCATAAAACAAACTGAGGGGGGTGGGGAGGAGAGGGGTTAGGAGAGGGGGGTGGGGTTACATTATATGTTTAAATAAAAAAAGCTTAAATAAAAAAAAGTAAAAAAAAAAACTATTGATATACTGTATGGTGACTAACATAACACAATAATTTTAAAAAAAAAGAGTGGCACTCTTCACCGGCTGATCCAGCCACACATCCCAACTCATTTTTATATACTTATTGGCTATTAGTGTATCTAACATAGGTTGCCTGGTTCTGTATTTTGCCAAGTTTGGTCTGCACCTTTTGTTTAAAAAATATCTAGGTAACAAAAAAGTGAAGAAAATATTTGGTTCTAGCCTCCTTCTTTGCAGACACACTTTTGTAAGTGTGTAAATTCTGTGTAAAGTGTGTAAATTCTTTTGTAAAGAATTGGAAGATGAAATTTGAATTTTCAGACACTTAGATTTCTGTAGAATGTGACACTGCAGGGAAGGCTGGACCCCAGGCCAGCTCTAGGTTCACCCCATTCTTTCTCTTTTTTTTCTTGAGGCAGTACACAGGGTGCTTATACCCTGGCTATCATAAGCACATTCCTTCCAACTCCCTGCAGAGGACTTGTGTACCCCCACCCCTGCTGAACTAAGGAGCCCAGGTACCAGTGGAAGGGGGCAGACTCTGGTGGTGGGGGGCATGCTCTCATTGCTCTGTGGACTCCTTGCTCCATGCCCCAGGCAGACGAGTGAGCCAAGGGAAGGTACATAGCTGGAATAGGGACCCTTATTGAAGGAGTCAAATAATATATAATTTTTTTAAATAAAAAAAGCTCTACTAAAAATCAATGCTATTAGTACTGACTTTAATTTGGGAAAACCCATCACAATTTCTATACAGCTCACTTGTAAACAAAGTTTTGTAACCCACTTATCAGTTTGGAACCCTATTCTGTCAAGTCCATGTTAATTTAATCCTAAACCTTGCACTTGTTAATTTATGTTTATAGTTGTGAACTGTCATGAAGACAGCCTGAAGTTGGGAATTTTATTTTTGAAAACATAAAATATATAAAATGTCTTGATCTTGAGGATCAAGCTAAATTGGGGGAAATCAAGCTAAATTTAGGATATAGTTTTCAAGTACAATTCAGCACAAGATTAAAAATTACAAATCTGAATGATGGTCATTATTTGCCCCAAAGCAACTAAAAATGAAATGAAACAAAACCAACAAAACATAAACATAAACAAAAACAAAAGCCAGACTGAAAATGGTAGCTTGTCAAGACCAAGCCATCTTAGCCCCTTGGGAAGTCTCATATAATGCTTAAATTATAGGAACTGGACATAATGAAGTAGGTCAGATCAATGGGGAGGAAAACTGGGAAAGTTCAAGTTAATTTTGGGTTTTCAGATGGGGCTTAATGCTAATTAACCTGTAAGTGTCAGATGCAGTCATAATACTTTTTGTTTATTCAGTTTTGATAGGCTTTTTTTTTTTTTAAAGATTTTATTTATTTATTTATTTGACCGACAGAAATCACAAGTAGGCAGAGAGGCAGGCAGAGAGAGAGGAAGAAGCAGGCTCCCAGCTGAGCAGAGAGCCCGATGCGGGGCTCAATCTCAGGACCCTGGGACCATGACCTGAGCCAGAGGCAGAGGCTTTAACCCACTGAGCCACCCAGGCGCCCCTTGATAGGCTCTTCTTAATCAAGATTAGTTTGGTTGATGGTTTTTCTTTAGGGCTGTAAACCAAACATCTTTGTGCAAGTGAAATAAATACTGCCCAGGGAGTTAGGATACTTGGATTCGGATTCTGTCCTTGGAGGTTACCCATGCAGTTCAAGGTCTTTGCCATATCTTGTGTACCATGAGAGTCCCTGTCTCCCTCAAAGCATCATGTAGGGAGCAACAGAAAACACTTCTGTGAAAGCACTTTGAAAAGTATTAAGAGCTAATATGCCATGTCATGGATTTGTTATGAAGATTAAATAAACTAGCATTTGGTACCTGACACACAGTAATGACTCCATTAATGTTAACTGTTATTATTGTTATCTCTGCTTTTCATATTTAAACTTGTACCATGTTTTACACAGCATCAAACATCTTACCTAGAAAAAATGAGAGGCATATAGGAAAATTAAATTCAACCTTACAAGTGGATGAATTAAAAACAATCACCTTCGCCAATCACTCTCCTTCTAGTCATTTATATATGATCCTTTTCTTTCTTCTTCTTCTTTTTTTAAAATAAGATTTTATTTATTTATTTGACAGAGAGGGAGAGAAAGAGAGTGCACAAGTAGGCAGAGAGACAGGCAGAGAGAGAGGGGAAGCAGGCTCCCTGCTGAGCAGAGATCCCAATGTGGGGCTCAATCACAGGACCCTGAGATCATGACCTGAGCTGAAGATAGCCGCTTAACCAACTGAGCCACCCAGGCACCCTATATAATCCTTTTCTATCCATAATACTATGTTCAGAAATATTAGTGTGGATTTCTTAATAAAAGAGAAGCCTCTATTTTTTTAAATCTGTGTCTCGCCTGTGTCTCTGACTAAAGGCATTTATTATTAGCTGACTCTGAGTCTTTTCATGCACTTCTCGGTGTTCCCACAGCAGGGCAGAGCAGCACCATAAAATGAACACTAGTCAAGCTGAGTTAGAGTAGAATGCCTGGTCAGCCGGCCTCCACCTTGCAGGAATCTGCAGTTTGATATGAAACCCTGTGAATGCTTTGTTTGCAGTTAATCTTATTAAATTTAACAGGTCCTTCCAGAAGCCCTTTTATGCCCTCTGAGCTTTTTGTGTATGTTCAATGTAATCAGAAGGGCAACAACTTAATGTGGACCCTGTAAAACTACCCTTCGTTTGGTTTGATGCATTCCTCCGTGGAAGGTAAAAAAGCATGCCTTGTGCTTGGGACAACTACTGGTTTTGCTGTTGTGACCGAGGGGAACCCCCTAAGAAATCCTCAGCTTGATGCTGCTGCTGGTTTTCTCACTTTTTAGGTACAGAAGTGAAATTATCAAAGGCTGCAGCTGAGGCTTACATATTGTTTCCATAGCCACTGTTGAACACTTCCATGGGGACCTGGACATTTTGTTCAGGCTTTCCCTACAGCCTGAATTCTAGAGTAATCCATAGAGAGGTTCTGAGTAGACACTGATAAATTAAAAAATAAAAAAAAATAATAAAGCCAATGACCATACATGGGCAAAATATTCCCATGACTATTTGGATGTAAGTCTACTCACTATTAACTTTCCTTTTCCAGCCTGGCAATGCTTTCAGAAAAGCACCCAAAAGAGAGCATTTACTTTTAGCTACCTCACTCTTCATGAGGCCTAGGACCTCCCCTGATACCAAGAGTATTTTTCTATGATTTAATTAATGTAAAAAAAAAAAAGAAAAGACTTTCCAATCCCTGTTTTGAGCAAGTTATAGGTGTGTGTGTGTGTGTGTGTGTGTGTGTGTGTGTGTGTGTGTGTGTGTTAAGGGCTTATTTCACAGACTCACATACAAATCAACAAGTATTTGTTAAATACCATGTATAGAACACACTGCCAAAACAGGAGATTTCAATCAAGGAAAGAATATAGACTTAACTAAACTATAGTTTGATGTTGAGAGATAAGACCTGTAGATGTTAAATAATTATTAGCATTCTACATTTTTGCCACTGAAAATGGATAAGCACTAAGACTTTTTCCAATTGTAAAATTTTGCTTCTATGATTTAGAGGACAAAGAAAAAGAATATATATAAAAAGATACTAAATTTTATGGCATCACTCTAAGCACTGCCTTGGAAGATTAATGTTTACAATTATGATTTAAGGTTGATTTTTTTGATCCCAAATTTACTATTAATGATTAAATTAAGGTACAAAATGAAGATTTCTTATTTTTTCATTTCTTTTTAAAAAAAATTATTTATTTGTTTGATAGATAGAGATCACAAGTAGCAGAGAGGCAGGCAGAGAGAGAGGAGGAAGCAGGGTCCCCGCAGAGCAGAGAGCCCGATGTGGGGCTTGATCCCAGCACCCCGGGATCATGATCTGAGCTAAAGGCAGAGCTTTAACCCACTGAGCCACCCAGATGCCCCTATTTTTTCATTTCTTTTGGAAAAAAACACAACCAGAGTTTTCCTGACTTCTGTGGGCTTTTTCTATATTCTTAACAACCGGAACTTAGGATAAAAATTGAACAACTATAAATCCTTCCCAATGCCTTTTTAAGGTATATTAACTTCTCAAAATCTAGCTGTCATTTCAATTTAATAAATAAGTATTTTGGGGCCACCAACTATATGCAAGACAGGAAATACAAAAACAAAGAATAGGCCTTATGGTTTTATATTATCTATACTGACTTTATTTTATTTATTGTGATTTCTAAAGAAAAGTGGTAATTGTGGAATATAGTCTGCTTATTCTTCTCTCTCTTGGGATAACAAAAACATAGGGAATGATTTTTTTGTATGTCCACATAAAAGAGCCACAATATCTGTGGCTTCTCAGAAGTCAGTGACTATTCTCAGACTATAATTTCAACATTGGCAGAATCCTTTATACAGATGACTTCCAAATCCACATCCCTAGCTTTGAACACTTCTGAATTCCAGTCATAAAACTCCAACCACTTAGTGGAAATATATTTGGATATCCTGCTCACCTCAGTTGAACTTATCTGTGAGAGTCATCATCTACCCCTCCCCCATCCCTTTTTGACTTCTCACCATAGTTGTGTTCATCTAGGGTTGAAGGTTTGGAGTTATCTTAGACCCCTTCTTAAATTCTATGGCATAATCAGTCACTAAAGCCTATTAGTTCATATTTTGTAACTTCTCTCATACTAGACTCCTTAATTTGACTTCTGAAGTCATCACTAGAAAAGCCCTTATTTTCTGTCTCTTATCTTTTTGCCTCCAGGCTCTCTGTCCTCTAATATAGCCAGCCACCATTTTAATATTAATCTTCTGAGAGCACTATTTATTTTTAAAATTTTTAATTTTTATTTTTATTTAAACATATAATGTAACCCCACCACCCTCTCCCAACAACCCTCCCACCATCCCCCTCAGTTTGTTTTACGACATTAAGAGTCTCTTTTGGTTTGTGAGAGCACTATTTAGCTCCCTAATGGCATTTCCAGTTCAAAGATACTATAATTCCATTGCTCAAGAACGATTAGAACTTCCCTGTTATTTAGAAGATTAAGCACAAATTGGAATTCAAGGATTTCTAGTCTGGTTCCCACACATTTCCAACACATTTCCAATGGTGTCCTCCATTACACTAATATCAGGACCCTCAACAGCAAGTTTGGCAATGCATTCATGCTTTAATTCTCTTCCACACTTTAGCTGATGTTTTTTCTTTACATTCACATGTTATTTATCTGTCCAACCTGAGCTCTGTTATCATTTTTTCCAATTGAATATTCTTTTACTGCTCTATTTGTAGTGATCTCTCGTGGCTGAATCAAAAGCAATGTCTGTGCTCATATAAGGTGTTGTTGTGTGTATGCAGTTTATAATTCTCCCATTTAAATAGAGGCTATCCATTATTCTCCATAACTTCTATTGCAGATAAAGCAGCTCTCAGAACATATCTGTTGATCAGCCAACTGAATGAATAACTTAGTAAATAGAGAATGAATGAAAAGGTAGGCCAACCTGACTCGAACTCATAGCCTTATGTATGATTTTGATCACTTAAAACTTCAGTCCTTATGTTCTTCCCAAATGCTTCGAGTGGACCATAATCACATCAGGAAGAAGATATCATCTGTCTTTCTGGAGAAGCTTATAGGCTTGGGAAGTCAGTCAGGAAGTTTCTGCTGGAGTGCACAAAGGGCACTTTGTAGGCCTACACCCTTCTGAGCCTCAAGTTTCTGAATATTCTATGAAGACTGTAGGACATTTGCAGATAAATGAGTTCAAGATTTGCTTTTACCCTGTCCAGAATAAATCGAAAACCACAAATGAATATCCCTGATCTTCTTCCCAGACTTCTGGAAAATAATTCTACCAAGAAGGCACAAGCCTCTCTCTGCATTAGATCAAGAAGTTTTGACAAATATTTACTGGTCTCTGCTGGATATGCACTACTAGAGCTGTCAACTTCTATCCTTAGAGATGTCCAAGGGCCTGGTCTTATTAGAATTACCTGAGGATTTAAGGCTGAGTTTAGCTGCCCAAATTACCCACACAGAAGTCGACAGAATAGGGGCGCCTGGGTGGCTCAGTGGGTTAAGGCCTCTGGCTTTGGCTCAGGTCATGGTCCCAAGGTCCTGGGATTGAGCCCTGCATCCAGCTCTCTGCTCAGCAGGGACCCTGCTTCCTCTTCTCTCTCTCTGCCTCTCTGCCTGCTTGTGATCTCTGTCTGTTAAATAAAAATAAATAAAATCTTAAAAAGAAGAAGTTGACAGAATAGTTAAGGGTCTATTGAATAACCTCTAATGAGTAATGGGACTGAGAGGGAAACTGATTAATCCACTCTGTATCTTCTTTACTGACAGTATTATGTACCACTTAAGTTCATATATTTGTATGGAGTAAATATGATGAAATATTTAAAAGTTTTGTTTTATTATTTTATTTTATTGAGATTGTTTTATTTTGAGATTGTTTTATTGTGTTGTGGTTCAAAAAGTGAAAAGAAGGGGCACCTGGGTGGCTCAGTGGGTTAAAGCCTCTGTCTTTGGCTCAGGTCATGATCTCAGGGTCGTGGGACGGAGCCCCACATCAGGCTCTCTGCTCAGCGGGGAGCCTGCTTCCTCCTCTTTCTCTGCCTGCCTCTCTGCCTACTTGTGATCTCTGTCTGTCAAATAAATAAATAAAAAATCTTTTTAAAAAAGTGAAAAGAAGAAATTTACTGAACATTTTCAATATATCACTGATCAGTTATCTGAGTACATGATTCAGATAGATCCCCTTGGGCCAATCTCCATGACATCATTGCTTTGGAACTATGAGGTTGTTGACAGAACAAGTTGACTTGTAGAAGTTCCAATTATGCCACTTTTCTAAGATTGGTTTCTTACACAGCAGAAGAAAGGCATTTTCTTGCCCCTTTCACAAATTTGTTTGGGAAGGAAGGAAAGGAATACTTTATTGACACTGTGATAATTATCTAGTGTGAGGCTCAGCTTTCACAATAATCAAAGAATACATATACAATTTCCATGTTCTCAACAACAGGTATTCTGAGCCTGCAAATAATCCTCTATTTTCCTTTTCCTAGGAAGTTCACTGATGATCACTGTATGTGAGCTTCTGCTTCTTCTTTGAAGCCCAAGCAAAAGTATTATGCTTGCTCAAATAGTCACCACCCTCCAAAACTATTCCCTGGAGGACTGTACTACATTTTCTACTCTTGAAGGATTTCTAGGATGCAGTGATCTCTAGGACTCTTTATAGTTTTAAACAGATAGGTACTTAGTATCAGCACTACAATAGTGACAGAGCATATTACTGAGAGATCAGTAACATTAATAAATGACTGACACATAGTATGAGATATTGAAGATGACTCTTTTGATGAGAAACCATTTATTCATTCAACAAATAATTCCCGAGTACCTACTTCATGCCAAGTGCCATGCTAGTAACTGGGGATACAACAGCGAACAGTGTAGGAAAGTTCCTTATCTTCAATGATCTCATGTTTTAGCAGGTAAGACAGATTATAGGCAAGTAGACAAGTGAATAAATAACATAACTGTACTTTATATTATGTGCTATTAAGGAAATAACTGAGCATTGGATGGTCATGAAAGACTTCTCTGAGGAGGTAACATCTGTGCTGAGACCTGAGGGCTGTAAAGAAGTGAGACACATGAAAAGTCAAGAAGGAGATTCCCCACAAGATCAAACAGTAACTGTAAAATGGGCAGAAGACATGAACAGACACTTCCCCAAAGAAGACATACAAATGGCTCACAGACAGATGAAAAAATGTTCATCATCATTAGCCATCAGGGAGATTCAAATCAAAACCACATTGAGATACCACCTTATACCAGTTAGAATGGCCAAAATTAACAAGATAGTAAACAACAAGTGTTGGAGAGGATGTGGAAAAAGGGGAACTCTCTTACACTGGTGGTGGGAATGCAAGTTGGTGCAGCCACTTTGGAAAACAATGTGGAGATTCCTTAAGAAATTTAAAAATAGAGCTACCCTATGACCCTGCAGTGGCACTACCGGGTATTTACCCCAAAGATACAGATGGAGTGAAAAGAAGGGCCATCCGTACCCCAATGTTCATAGCAGCAATGGCCACAGTCGCCAAACTGTGGAAAGAACCAAGATGCCCTTCAGCAGACAAATGGATAAAGAAGATATGGTCCATATATACAATGGAGTATGATGCCTCCATCAGAAAGGATGAATATCCAACTTTTGTATCAACATGGACAGGACTGGAAGAGATTATGCTGAGTGAAACAAGTCAAGCAAAGAGGGTCAAATATCATATGGTTTCACTTACTTGTGGAGCATAAGGAATAACATGGAGGACATTGGGAGATGGAGAGGAAAAGTGAGTTGGGGGAAATTGGAGGGGGAGACAAATCACGAGAGACTGTGGATTCTAAGAAACCTTAGAATGGGTGAACCTGGTGGTAGGTATTAAGGAAATCATGTATTGCATGGAGCCATCGGTGTGGTGCATAAACAATGAATTTTGGAACACACACAAAAAATTAAATTAAATAAAAAAAGAAAAAAGTGAACTAGACAGATTAGAGAGATGGGTGGGATCCAAATTATGTTGATCGAACCTTGAAGGATGAGGTATAGAGATTGTTCATTGTAAAACTCCAAGTGGAATGGGAAGAGCTGAAGGGTTTTAATCTGGGTTATGGTAGGAACTAAATTTTATTTTGAAAGACCATTCTGGCTGCTATGAAGAGGTGAGGATGGGGGAAAGGTTAGAAGTTCACTTAGAATATGCATGTGCCGGGGTGCCTGGGTGGCTCAGTGGGTTAAGGCCTCTGCCTTCAGCTGAGGTCATGATCCTGGGGTCCTGGGATTGAGCCCCACATCGGGCTCTCTGCTCAGCAGGGAGCCTGCTTCCCTTCCTCTCTCTCTCTGCCTGCCTCTCTGTCTACTTGTGATCTCTGTCAAATAAATAAAATCTTAAAAAAAAAAGAATATACATGTGCTGAATGTCTCCTGTTTGGTCCTACCTACCCACTTTATATCCTATCCGAGATGGCTAATCTGAATGGATTACTTTAGTAGGATTCCTGTGCCCTGTGTCTTCAATAGGGTTTGACCAACACTTAGCTGAAGAGCAAATAAAGACAGTGAGGTTAGGCTAATTGTTCACTGGGACTCTTTCCTGCAAGAGCTGTGTTACTCAACTAAGACCATGCTTCTCTTGATGTGGCCTACTCTTTTGTGATTCTTTCTTGTTTTGGATTCTGGTAACCTTTTCCTCCCCTCATCTTTGTGAGGTTTGATAACTCTGATGCTGCTAGCCTGGGTTTCTTCAATCCTTCATTCCCTTAACTTTGTGTGCTTATTTGAAGATACACTTTACATTTTTAGTTTACCAGGGTTCTACAGAGTCTTTCAGGCTAAAACACTCCCAGGATTACATCTTTCACTTTTTTGGCTTTTGTAGATTCCTTATTTTCTTGCGTCTCAGAAACTCACTCAACCCAGTGACAGATATTATTATTTAGCTTTTGCAGTCAATTCTTTGGAAGAATCCTTGGAATATCTAAACAATAAACTTAACCTCTATCTATCCTTGTAACAGACCCAGAATTTCTTGATCATGGGATGGACACATGACACAGGCTGAGGCAATCTTAGTCTCCAATTTCTCCAGACCCATGTTGGGTCTAGGCAGAGCACGTGCCCCAGGCAGAGACAGTCAAAGACCTTCTCCCAGATTCTTCTAACCAGAGCCAATAGGGGAGGGGGATTGTTTTCCTCTCCTTGGTTTTCTGCTATGAGGATGTGGGAAACCAGAATTTTCAGCACTCATTTTTTCCCCCTGCCATGTGGCAAAAGGCTGTTCACTATGGAAGAGGCTGAAGGCAAGCAGAGACGATCAAAGATTAGAGATGGTTTGAAAAAGAGTGATAGAGGGGGAAGAAGGGGGTACGTTAGAAGTATCAGGTTTCTAGTTCCAATTGCTGAGATCCTTGGAGCTGCATGAGTCTCTGTAGCCCTCCCTTTGATTCTCTGACAAATCTCAATATCCTTCCTATAAATTCCTTAAGTCAGTAGAGATGGGCATCCTATGGGACACAGGGCCTACACCGTGGGATGCTCAGGAGACAGCCTTACAGCTACACCTTTGCCAGCATGACCCTGTCGGAGACTGGCAGTTTTTGAAAATAATCATGTGTTATCCCTTCTAATCACAAAGTAAGACTACTCAACAGCATGGCTCTCAGGCTAAGCATTCAGGATCACAGTCTAGTTATGAGCTCTGCACAGGGTACCTGATTCGGAAGCCAAATCAAATATAGTTAGATGAGACAACTCTTACCATGACATCAAAGACAAAATCAAAGCTGTAGCACCCTAATCTGTTAATCCAGAGCCTTGACCAGCTCTCTATCAGTTCAAATTCACATTTAGGAGAAATTAGCTTTCTTATATTTTCTGTTGCATTTCTAATCATTGCCAAAATTTTGGCAGATAAATATTCAATCATGCTTCAAGATATCTTAACATATTTTAGAAAGTGAACATTAAGAATTAGTTTCTAGATTAATTTTATTTTTTCTTTTAGAAATAAAACTAACACCAGATTTTACAAAACATTTTAACATTTTCTCAAAAAAATAAAAAGAGAAGCACACTACATTAGTATTTATGTTCCACTTTTAAAGCTTGTCAGATTTGAAGTTTTAAACAGCTCAGAGGCAAAACGGAGTCACAGTGCTATAATCAAGTTACTTCCCTCTTGGTGTCAAGGGGTTTTGTCTTGTGATGTTAGATTTACCTGAACTGAAGTCAATAGGTGGGAATGGAGATGTGCAGCATTTTGTTCTTCATGATTAAGAAACTCAATTTCCCAACAGCTTCCTAAAAGACTCACTAAACTCTCAAGACCAATCAAGACACTAGTCCATTTACATCACCATTACTGGAGTTCCTAAACTCTAACCAGGCAAAACACATTAAATGATATATGAGCATATGATGAAAGTGCCAATAGTCCCACCCAAGGACACCTGTTTTCCCAGCTTCTGGAGGTCACTTGCATTCCTTGGCTCTTGACCTCTCCAGTCATCTTCAAATCAGCAACTGCAATATTTTCACCTCTGTTTCCCTCATCAAATCTCCTTCTCTGACTTCGACAAAGACTCTTCTGACTCCTGTTTCACTTTTAAGGACCCTTGTGATTACATTGGACCCACACAGATAATCTGGAATAATCTCCCCATTTGAAGGTCAGCTGATTAGCCACCTTAATTTTATTCACAATCTCAATTTTCCTCTTCCATGTAATCTAACAATGTTCACAGGGTCTGGGGATTAGGATGTAGACATTGCGGGTATGGATATGTATATTATTTTGTCTGCCACACTATTAACCTCTTAAATCATTACAAATCAAAAGTATTTTTTAATGTCAAAAATAAGTTTAGGATGATGGAATGTTCCAGAATGGAATAGTGGTAATGGTGCATATCCTTGTGAATCTGCTAGAAAACTACGGAATTGTACACTTTAAAATGGTGGATTTTATGGCATATGGATTATATTACAATAAAAAATATATGTATATGTATCCTGTGGACTTATTATATGTTGGTCAAGTGCTTGATCATTAATAAATCTTAGTGGAGGGAACTTGGGTGGCTCAGTCAGTTACGTGTCTGACTCTTGATTTCAGCTCAGGTCCTGATCTCAGGGTTGTGAGATTGAGCCCTGCATCAGGCTCTGTGCTAGGTGTGAAGCCTGCTTAAGATTCTCTCTCTCCCTCTCCCTCTGCCCCTACCCAACCTCCCCCCTTAAAAAAATCTTAGTGGAAAGAAAAAAAATATGTACACAGCAAAATCTCAAAGTGGGTTCTATCCACTTTGCTTTACTTATACATAAACAGGAAATATCCCTCACAGTCACTCCTTCCCCAACTTCATCCAATTCAGTTTTCTCCGAAGTAGGGAAAAAATTAATGAATCCAGATATATCAATTTCAAGAAAGATTAAAGAAGAGACAGATAAGCAATAAAATAGGGTATATTGGCACTTCAAAGATGTTTTAGATAACTGAGGCTTTCAGTCCCAAGACCACCCTACGTCACACATTAGCAGATCTTATTGGACTCTAACAGAATTTAGAATAATTCCAAGTAAATGAAGTACATGCTTAAAAATGTTCTGGGAAGGTATATATAGAAGTTTAAATCGTCCATGTTAGTAAATATTCTGAAGGCGGAAATAGAGGGGATGACAAATCAGCTGCAGAGCCATCCCAGAACAAGTAATTAAAGTCCCCCGCAGCTGAAGAGATCCTAAGTGAGTTTTAATGACACTTAATTATGAAGAAAATAAAAGAAGAAAAGAGCTCCAAGGGTACTTTATATGAGACCACGGGCATAAATCACACAGAATCAAATAGTAAGCCTTATTCTGACAACAGAGCCTCAGTAGAGATAGGAATGTTGACGCAAGGATCCCAGGGCCTGAGCACAGGGCACAGGGCACAATCATTATGTGGACCAGTGGTTTGGAAAGCTTCTCCATGCTATACATCTGAAAAATCTATGACAGACTGTATGTGAATGTTTGCAGCAAACTTGTTTATTTCTCAAACTTGGTTAGAAGCGAGAAGATATTAGAAATAGGGAGGGTAGAGATGGAGAAGGTACAGTGTCAGTTAATACCAAAAACAGAACCTTTGAACCACCGTTCACGTTTGGGAGTACTATAATACAACTAACTAGTTACCCTGGCTGTCTTCTTTCTCTCTCTACTCTCCTTAGGGGAAATTCAAAACTTATGTTGACGAAAATGGTATTTGTATCTATTAAAACTATTTTTATTCAGTCTGAAAAGTGCCTTTATTCTTCAGGAAAAATCTCACAATATTTATTAATCCTCCCACAGTGCTGTCATAAAAGACAAACCCGAGATGAACTTTTTTTATTTTTTTGCTTTTAGTTTGCATTTAAAAGAATATGATCCTGGAAGAGAGGTTTCAAGAATTTACAATGAACTCACTGAGTTATTTATTGCTGAACTTTTCCTTCACACTCACCAAGGGAACACATTTATTATATTTTCTTCCTCTGTGCATTTACATTTCTGAGAACTCTCCAGAAATGGAAGGAAGTGGGGAATCAGTATACTTACTTGGCAGCCAGGGAGACTCTTCATTTTTTAATAGCTCAGGATACCAACGGGATGGCTGAATCAAATACATTTCTAAGCCAGAAACTGTGTCAGTCTAGCTTGATTTTGCAAACTGTAATCAATCCATTTCTATGTTGCTCTTAAAGCTGGGTGTAGTTTATATTACAAAGTCTCTGAAAACATAGGTTACAAATTTTCTGGGTTTGGACAGGGTGGGAAAACCATTTGATGTTTTTGAGGTGAAAATTACCCATCAAAGAAGCACCATTAAGCAGTTAAGTATGAGCACCAGAAAAAAAAAATCCTAGTTCCATACTTGAAAAAAAAAAAAAAAGGAAAACAAAAATCAAGACCTGTAATTCAATGAATGAATTTTATTAATTTTGGCCTTCCCTAGTATTATTATCCTGATCTCTCATGAGCTCTAAGAAATGTTAAGACAATCAAACTAAAATTATCAGTAGGTTTACCATCCAAGCCATAACTTATCCACAACAAATTATGAAACCTCAAATTGTTTTTGCATGCAATATTTTCATATTATTAACCTCAAAAACCTCCCTCCATCCCTTCCTCTCTCTCTCTTACGAGTGCGTGCACACACACACACACACACACACACACAGTATCAATTGGTTAGCCTTTATGGGTTGCAACAAAGCTTAATGCAATAAAATTCTATTATGGGACAATTTGCTCTCCCACAGATTTGAAGGATGGCGTGAAATATATAATTCATTTCTCTCCCAAGCTTAAGCAGTTGGGTTCCAATGCAATTAGCCTAAGCTATATAAACTATCAGGAAAAGTAAATAAATAACCACTTCCTCAAATAGGTTATCTAAAGCAGTGTTTCTCAAGCCTGGCATTATTGACATCCGGGTTCAGATAATGCTGTGTTGTTGCAGTTCTGCACATTGTTTGGTATTTAGCTACATCTCTGGCCTCTACCCACTAGATGCCACTATCACTCCTCCTCCAGTTGTGATAACCAAAAATGCCTCCGGACATTTCCATTAATTCCCAGAGGAGTAAAATCATCGCTAGTTGAGAATCATTGATTGAAAGTAATTGAAATTTTGGGTTTTTGTTTAGGACCATCAGCTCTACTGTTCCTTTTACTTTCTCTACATGAATTGGAAGTGCATTCTCTTGTAAAGTAGTTCATGTAAAATAATAACATTAATGCAAAATGGGTTACTAGACTTATGCAAAGCCCTATTCCTCACCCAACTGCAATTTTACAGAGCCAACACCTTCTAGGTTGATGGTCAAATTGTTTCACTCATGAATTTTCAGTGGTTCGTTTCTTTTTCCATTTAAACCCTTTTCCATCAATATGACCAAGCCAGTCATTCTCCCAGGAGTGCCCATGGGGAGCCCTGCACCCCTCTTGCAAATCACACCTGGCATTATTTCTTGGGCCAATACTGATTTGCTTGCCTTATTCTGTGGGCCTTCCAGTTCCTCTCAATTTGGTAATATTCACATTTTCTTAGGATATACTTTCTTAGTAAAAGGCATCTTAGACATATACTGTATTGCAGTTCAGAATTTTATTTTGATTGGATGGGTTTAAAAAAAAAATCTGTGTTTTTCATTCCTGAGTTGTGTCTGTGTGTATGTATACCAAAACTGCAAAAAGAAGTTTTAAAATAGTCTCAAGTTGGGGCGCTTGGGTGGCTCAGTGGGTTAAAGCCTCTGCCTTCAGCTCAGGTCATGATCCCAGGGTCCTGGGATCAAGCCGAATCGGGCTCTCTGCTTAGCAGAGAGCCTGCTTCCCTTCCTCTCTCTCTGACTGCCTCTCTGCCTACTTGTGATTTCTGTCTGTCAAAAAAAAAAAAAAAAAAAAAAATTAGTCTCAAGTCTCCCTGAGCCTTAAAAAAAAACTTTTTAACTATTCTTTTTCCCCAATTTTATTGAGATATAATTGACATATAGTTGACATTATATTAGTTTAAGGTATACAGTATATGACTATATTGCAAAATCATTCTCACAATAAATGTAGTTAACACTATTACCTCATATAGATATAAAAAAAAGAGAAAGAAAGAAAAAAAGAATTTCCATGTGATGAGAACTCCTAGGATTTACTTTCATCATGTCATACATGATATCCCTCCTACTTGCAAATGGAAATTTGTAGCTTTTGACCACCTTGATCCAATCCCTCCTCCCCTCCCCTTCACCTTTCACAACCACAAATCTGATCGCTTTTTTTTTTTTAGATTCCACATTGTAAGTGAGATCATACAGTATTTGTCTTTCTCCATCTGACTTATATTACTTAGCATAATGCCCTCAGAGTCCATCCTGTAATAGCAAATGGCAGGATTTCTTTTCATTCATTCATTCATTCATTCATTATTTTTGGCTGAATAATATTTCATTGTGTGTGTATATATATACATATATATATATCACATTTTCTTTATCCATCCATTCATCCATCAATGGACACTTAGCTTGTTTCCATGTATTGTATATTGTAAATAATGCTGCAATGAGTATGGGGGTGCATGTGTCTCTTTGAGACAGCTTATTTTGTTAATGGTATCCTTTGCTGTGAAGAAGCTTTTAAATTTGATTAGTTCTGCTTATTTATTTTTGTTTTCGTGGCCTTCGCCTATGGGACCAAATCCAAAAAATCACTGCAATACCAAGTCAAGGAGCTTT
>ML093125.1:102491-122312 GCA_003697995.1 Taxidea taxus jeffersonii | reverse complement strand
TGAATGGATAAAGAAGATGTGGTATATATAGACAACGGAATACTATACAGCCATCAAAAGAAATGAAATCTTGCCATTTGCGACGACGTGGATGGAACTAGAGGGTATTATGCTTAGTGAAATAAGTCAATTGGAGAAAGACAACTATCATATGATCTCCCTGATATGAGGAATTTGAGAGGCAACATTGTGGGTTTTGGGGGGAGGGAAGGAAAAAATGAAACAAGATGGGATTGGGAGGGAGACAAACCATAAGAGACTCTTAATCTCACAAAACAAACTGATGGTGGCTGGGGGGAGGGGGGTAGAGAGAGGGTGGTGGGGTGATGGACATTGGGGAGGGTATGTGCTATGATGAGCGCTGTAAAGCATATAAACCTGGATTCACAGGCCTGTACCCTTGGGGCTAATAATACATTCTATGTTTATAAAAAATAAAAAAAATAATTAAAAAAAAGCCCCAAACTGTGATTCTCTATAGGCATCCTCAGAGAAGTGGTTTTCAACCAGGGGTAGTTTTGCTCACCAAGGGACCTTTGGAAATGTCTGGATACGTTTTTGGTTGTCACAACTGGGGTGTGTGTGTGCACACGCGTGTGTTCACACTACTCGTATCCAGTGGGCAGTGGCCAGGGATGCGGCTGAATGTCTAAAAATGCACCGGACAGACCCAGCCTCAAGGAATTATCTGGCTCCAGAAGTCAGTGGTGCCAGGGCTCGGAAACCCTGGCTTCAAGTGTCAGTTATAAAACTAAGCTTTATATCATAAGGCTCCACTTCCCTGGTAGAGTACCTGATAGGATAGCTTTTAGTACACATGCCGGAATTCTAATAAATATTAAATGAAGGTCTGTGTTTCTCTACAAACCTGAACCAGGAGAATTCAAATCAACAGCTTAGAAGGTGAATATTTACTTTTCAAACAAACTTTCCAAGAGGTTCATTTAAAAATCTATTTACAAGCCTGGATTAAAACCTGCCCATTAAAAAGTCAAATTGCTCCATTTTTAGGTAATATTTTTCCATTAGGAAAGATACATTTACAGGCACCACAAAATAATTTTTCATAATAGCATCATATGCACAAAAGCCGATGTCTCTGTGAAAGAACGGAGCTGAAACTCTAGCACCCGCAGGGTGCTGTCTGGGAGCATGTGCCGCTGTATGCAATCACCTCCTAACTCTCCCACAAAACCAGGCTGCAAAGGCTGCAATTTCTTTAAATAGCTCCACCGGTATTTCAAGAGTTGTTATTTTGCATATAATGAGAAGAAACGGTACCTGGTGGGAAAAAACCGAAACCCAATTATTAGCAGAAAGAATTCAATTGGAAAATTTTAAAATTTGAAGCAATTATATTTAATACCTCAACCTCAGGATTAAATCCTCTGAATGACATTCTTCCATAGAGAAGATCTTCACATAACAAGAAACTCTGCTCTTCTATTATGAAACACCTAAGTGGGAAAATAAACCTGTATTAATAGTGTGTCTACTTATAGCAAGGCACCACAAATAAAAGTCAACATTTCATTTATTTATTTGACAGACAGAGATCACCAGCAGGCAGAGAGAGAGGGGGAAGCAGGCTCCCCGCTGAGCAGAGAGCCCGATGCGGGGCTCGACCCCAGGACCCTGGGCTCACGACCTGAGCCGAAGGCAGAGGCTTTAACCCACTGAGCCACCCAGGCGCCCCAAAAGTCAACATTTCAAATGAAAAATCGATCTTACTTATGGTTTTTAGTAGAACCGAGTAAGAGTAAGACTTTGAACACAGGGCTCAAAATAAAAATTGATTATCTTGGCCAGCAAAGGCATTAGATGACAAGAGCTGCAGCCTGTAGGCACAGCCTTGTCCAAATTACACATTTAATCTGCATAAATGCCTACACAATGCAGAGACCTAGGCTATTTATAATAAACCTGGATTTTTCTAATCTGAAGCTATTTCCTTGATGATTACATCCCCCAGCCGCACCCCCCTTTCTTATTAAATACTCTGAAATTGGAGTCCCAGGCAGCTTTAAGAGAGCGTATTAGCTGGAGCTCTTAGCTGTGGACAAGTGGGAGTTTACTGAAAGGACACCGGTATCTCACAGAATCACTGGGCAAGCTGGATGAGCAGGAATGGAAAATAGGCAGGAATAAGGGTAGCTAGGTCGTTGACCCAAAACCAAAACCGTGAAAAAAATCTACTCTAGTAAAAATGACATTGCACCGAGGGGGGCTAAGCTCTGGACAGCAGACGGCCCTGGGAGGCCAGTGGTGCCCCGGAAAGGGAACGCAGGGTGACATTTCGGGCTCTAAAAGGAAGTCTCCTCCGAGTCCCCAGTTTATTGTCCCAGTCCCGGGTGAGCATATCTGACTGTAGCCTGAAACCGTAGAACCACGGGCCATAAAGCACACGAGCGAAGTGGATAGCTGGTCTTTAGGGCTTCTTGGCAGAAAGCAGGCACTACTTCTTGGGTCAAGATTCACTCACTCACTCAGTCAACACTTCTCAAACCAAACCGTGTGCCAGGCAGTGTTCTGGAAGCTGGAGGGACGGCCACGAGTAAGAGTCTCTGCTCTCACAGAGGTCCCATTCGAGAGCGGTGCCGAACGATACACGAAAGATCTGGAGCGTACAGTGAAAGAGAATGCAGCATTTCTCTCACTCCTGGCCGTAAGAAAGCAGCTGGAACCCAACTGGCCTCCCACCTGCGCCAACGATACAGTAGGACTCAGTAGGAAACAAGGAACACGTCAAAGCACAGAGCTGTGATGCCTGAAAGAAAGAACCAAAGTAAGCTTTCTGACTGAAGGCAATGAATGCCCACCTTCTGGCTGGAAGCGACTTTTAGACTGTGGAGCAGGGAGTGGGGACCCAAACCGAGCCCAGTCTCACTGAACTGAAGAGACAGACACACTGAAGTTCGGGGCTGCCCCGTGGGTCAAGACACCAGAGACAGGGAGATACTTAAAGACGTTCTGGGGCCTGCATAATCGGTCCCCTTGGATGTCTGGCCGAATGCCAGGTTGTCCGCGAGCAGGGCACGTCCAATGTGTTAGGGGAAAACAATTTCCAGAGAACAATTACCTGGTGCATTAGTTTCCTAGGGCTGCTGTAAGAAATTACCACAAAATTGGTGGGTAAAGCAAAAAAAAATTACGCTCTCAATTCTGGAAGTCTACAGTCAGTTTCACTGGACCAAATTCAAGGTGTTGGCAGGGCCGCGCTCCCTCCAGAGGCTGAAGGAGAGAATTCACTCCTTGCTTCTGCAGACGGCTAGGAGTCCTGGGTTTGTGACTGCATTACCCCAACCTCTTCCTCCATGGTCACACTGCCTTCTCTTCTATCTCCCTTTAGAAAGATATATGCGATCGTACTTAGGGTCCACCCAGACAATCCAGAGTAATCTCCCCATCTGAAGATCTTTAACTTAATTACACCAGCAAAGTCGATTTTGCCATATAAACTAACACAGGTTCCGGGGCACCTGGGTGGCTCAGTGGGTTGAGCATCTGCCTTCGGCTCAGGTCATCATCCCGGATCCTGGGATCGAGCCCCACATCGGGCTCCCTGCTCAGCGGGGAGTCTGCTTCTCCCTCTCTCTCTAGCTGCCTGCCTCTCCCTCTGCCTGTGCTCTGTCGAGCTCTTGCTTGCTCTCTCAAATAAATAAGTAAAATATTTAAAAAACAAGCAAACAAAAAAAAAACTAACAGTTTCCAGCGACAAGGACCTGGATATTATTGGGGGACCATTTTCCAGCATACCATACCTGAGAAAGAAAATTGACTCTAAAGCCGTATGTTGAACAAATACAAGACCTTGCACAAAGGAGGGAAATGTCCGAGTTGTGTCTATCCAGAATGGAGCAACCATGCTGAATCCTGTGACACGGAGCAGAAAGCTCACACCTCAGGAGGAGGGGGGATCTCACAGAAGTCCAGGCTGTCAAACCTACACAAAATAGTGACCAAGCTGACTGGCATGTTAATGACCTGCCTAAGGGAAAATCCAACACTTCATTAAGGAAGACAACAAAATCCGGGTACTCAAAAATGTAATACATAATGTGAAACACACAGTAAAAAGTTGCTGGTCATGTAAGGTAGCAGGAAAATGTGACCCATACCCAAAACAAATCAATAGAAAAAAAAGATGATGGCATTAATAGACAAGGACTTTAATTAAAACACTTGTTATTTTTTTTAGAAGGAGTGGGGTGGGACAGGCAGAGAGGGGGAGAGGGAAAGAGAGAGAAACTTAAGCAGGCTCCACGCCCAGTGGGGCTCTATTTCCCAAGCTTAAGATCATGACCTGAGTTGAAATCAAGAGTTGGATGCTTAACTGAGCCAGCCAGGAGCCCCTAAAAACAGTTACTATAAATATGTTCAAGGATTTAAAGAGACACAGGAATGTAATGAAGGTACAAATAGAGAACTTGAATTAAAATATGGAAACTACGAAAACTCACCAAATAGAAATGTTAACAACAGAAAAAATAATATCTGAAGGGAAAAATCAGAACAGTCCTATTATCTATTAAAGAAACAGAATTCATTATTAAGAATCTTTCTACAGAGAAAACTCTAGATCCAGGTAGTTTCACTGGTGAAATTTTTTAAATATCTATCTGTATCTATTTATTATTTATTTATTTATTTATCTGACACAGAGAGAGACACCACGAGAGAGGGAACACAAGCAGGGGCAGTGGGAGAGGGAGCAGCAGGCTTCCCACCGAGCAGGGAGCCAGATTCAGGGCTCCATCCCAGGATCCCAGGATCATGACCTGAACTGAAGGCTCTGACTGAACTGAAGAACTGACTAAGCCACTCAGGTACCCTCTAATAAATAAAATCTTAAAAAAAAAAAAAATAAGAGAAGTGTCTGCCTTTGGCTCAGGTCATGATGGCAGCATCCTGGGATCACAGCACCGGGCTCCTTGCTCAGTGGGGAGCCCGCTTCTCCCTCTGCCTGGTGCTCCCCCTGCTTGTGCACTCTCTCTCTCCCTCTCTGACAAATAACTAAAATATTTTAAAAAAAGAAAGAAAGAAAGAGGCCACAAACTGGGAGAACATATTCATAATACATATATCTGTTAAAGGACCTGTGTTCAGAATATAAAGAACTCTTATCTGTATAGAAGTATGTAAGTTTTATCACAAGAAACAAAACAAAACCCTACAAACACTGAATTCTATTTAATGATATGCATATCTGCAACTTACTCTGAAATACACCAAAAATAAGATGGATTGACAGATGTATAGAGGGATGGATAATTATGCAATATAAAAGACTTTAGAAAAAAAAAGCAGCATCTCATTTTTAAAAACAGGCAAAAGATTTGAATAGGGACTTCACAAAGGGAGATACAGGAATGTCAATAAGCATGTAAGAGTTCTTTAACATTATTGGTCACCAGGAAAATGTAAATTTAAAATCATAATGAGGGGCGCCTGGATGGCTCAGTCCTTAAGCGTCTGCCTTCGGCTCAGGTCATGATCCCAGGATCAAGTGCCACATCAGGCTCCCTGCTCTGCGGAAAGCCTGCTTCTCCCTCTCCCACTCCCCCTGCTTGTGTTCCCTCTCTGGCTCTCTCTCTCTCTGTCAAATAAATAAATAAAGTCTTTTTTTAAAAAAAAGATTATTTATTTATTTGTTTGACAGACAGAGATCACAAGTAGGCAGAGAGGCAGGCAGAGAGAGAGGAGGAAGCAGACTCCCTGCTAAGCAGAGAGTCTGATGCTGGGCTCCATCCCAGGACCCTGGGGTCATAACCTGAGCCGAAGGCAGAGGCTTTAACCCGCTGAGCCATCCAGGTGCCCCATAAATAAATAAAATCTTTTACAAAAATCATAATGAGATACCACTAGAATGACAGAATAGATAAAATTAAATAGGTAACACCAAACGTTGGAAGGAAATGGAAAAATGAGAATTATTCTATATCCTTAGTGAATCTGTAATAAGACTGTGCAATCACTGTGGAAAGCAGTCTGAAAGTTTCTCATAAAGTTAACTATATGCCAACCTTATGACCCAGCAATTCCAGTTTTACCGAAGAGAAACTATAAGCTGAAAGAGTTAGGGGTCCCCCCCCAAAAGAAGGACAAAACATAGCATGACACCAGAGAAGTCATTTTAGGCCTCCCCACTATTTTCAGGGATCTCTCTCTGCCTTTACTTGCTCAAGCACACTTCAGCACAACCTCCTAGGAGGTGTCAGAATCACAGACACGCAAAAACTTCAGTAGTTAAAGATTTTAAAGGAACAAACAGAAAGCAAAAACTAACACTCTGCCAGGCCAGGAAATAGCCTAACCAAATCAGAGACCATTAATCCCTGCTAAGACTCTCTGTGTGGTTTCGAAAGTAAGCAAGGGGCGTCTGGTGGCTCAGTCCTTAGGCATCTGCCTTCAACTCCGGTCATGGTCCTGGGGTGCTGGGATCCATCCCACATGGGGCTCCCTGTTCAGCGGGGTGCCTGCTTCTCCCACTCCTACTCCCCCTGCTTGTGTTCCCTCTCTCTGTCAAGTAAATAAGCAAAATCTTTAAAAAAAAAAGCAAGCAATGCCTTGCATCAGGAGCCCAAGACCCTGCCCCATCCACTTTATCCTATCTCTCGGAGGACCCCCATCAGACCCTTCCCCTGGAGGGACTCTTACGGTGGCTTCAGAGTAAAGCTAGCCTCCACCCTCACAGGAGCACAAGCTTCATTAACGTAAGAGCATACATTTACTAGGTGTGTTTTTTAAGTCTGCCGACACGACCTCATGTCTGTCTTTACACGTGATGACAAAGCCCCCCTTTCTGAATATTCATTCTAACCCTAAATAAAAGAAATCCACTCACCCTCACTTGGGAGAATCATGGCTTTGAAAGTTATTCTCCATGATCTCTTTATTTGCTGCAAAAAGTTTCCTTTGTGTGACCACTCTGCGGGTGTAGTCCTTATCTGTAACTTGGCAAGGAGTGAGCTCAAGGTCAGTTCAAGTACAAAATGAAAACAGGAATCTATTCAATTCATTCAAATTCTTTTTACCTAAAGAATTTGTCTTTGGTTGCTGTATGAAAAGTGGTCTGGACGGGCTTCTTGAATAGATGACATCTGATCAGCCCAGATCAGAAGGCAACGAGGAACACAACATGAGGCCTGGGAAGAAGGGCTGTGGGACCAGTTAAAGACCCTCAGAAGGGAATGGAGGGGGCCCATCTGAGAAGGAGTGAGGGGGCCTCCATGATGGGGAAGGAGTGGCAAAAGGGAACACTGGTAGGAAGTCAAAGGTATTTTCATGGTGCCACTAAGACGATGTCTTCTTCACTGTGCTGATAGCTACAGAGAGGGTGCAAAAGCAAGTATGAGTAAGAGCTCATCTCAGCATGAATGAAAGTAGGGGCACCGTACTATGCTAGTAGTCACTGCTGGTTTTCAAAGTCTAAAAAAAGGGAAAGAAGCCAGTAAGAATGCTTTTGATGAAGCAGGAAAAAAACTACTAATTTTCATTAATCTCAGCCCGTGATTACACTTCTCAAAAATATTCTGCTGCAAAATGTAAGTGCTTCTGCACAGTGAGGCATGATGACCATCTTGAGGAAATGCACTTGTGTGATTGAGTTCTGAGTTGAACTAGCCACTTTTTTCATGGAACACTGTAACTATGGTTATTCAGACTTGGGTACTTGGCAGACGTTTTTCTGAAAATGAATCAAATGAACTTGTCACTTCAAAGGAACAACTGACAGTACTTGTTGCCAGTTACAAAATTCAAGCTTTCGAGCAAAAATAAGAATTCTGAATAGCTTGTGTGTGTCATGCTGGGCTTGAGAGCTTCTCAGTACTTAGAGGAGATTTTTCTGATGAAACCCATGGTAATATTAATGAATATGGTTTTTGATATCCTATAAAGAAATGAGTTAACATTTAGAAGATCTATACAACTCACTGAACTAATACTTTCCAAACGAGAAATGTATGATGTTATGAAATGCTGCATGGATAAAAGATTTACTCCAAATGCAAGGTAGACTGGTGATTATGAAATGTGTACTCACACTGTGAGATTCCACACTGCAGTTAAAGAAACTACAATTACCTGGGTTTTGGAGTAGTGTAAAAATTATCTGAAAAGGTTATTATGATACTCCTCCCCTTTCAATTACATCCCCTGTGTAAGGGTGGACTTTCTTTACGTGCCTCAACAACAGACAAGAGCAGGCTGAGTGCAGGACTTGAGAGAATCTAGCCAGGAATGAACCCACCTTCTGTTCATGCCAGACATTAAAAATTAAAAGATGCACAAAAATGTAAGTTAATGCCATTCTTCTCATTAACATTTTTTGGTCTTGAGAAACAGTTTTTTGTTTTTTTTTTTTAAGATTTTATTTATGTATTTGAAACAGAACAAGAGAGAGAGGGAGGGAGAGAGCAAGCACAAGCAGGGGGAGCAGCAGACAGAGAGGAAGAAAGGCTCCCCACTGAGCAGGGGCACAATGTGGGGCTGATGTGAATGTTATATATGGAAGGGGTCCTTTGCAATCTGGAACCAGGTTTCCTTCCTGTGGGATTACCTCAGGCTGGCTGTGAAGGTAGCAGCTCTTATAAGACGTCTTCAGATTCAGTCACCCCTCTATCCCCTCGATCATCTGGGCCTGGAGTGGAAACTACTCCCCCCACACAAGCTATGGGGTATGTACCATCCTGGGTGGCTTCCCTGCGCCCTACTCTGTCATACTCTCAAATCACCCAATTTGGCAGTGTCACCTTCTCCTGCCAACGACCTACCTAATATACACATCAATACACGAACAGGCACTGAATGGTGGCAAAAGTTTATTATTCACTGCTAGGGGCGGACTGCTTGTATCCCCCACAAAATACGTAGGTTGAAGTATTAACCCCCAGAGATGATTGAATCAGGAGATGAGGCCTTTGGGAAGTGGCTTAAGTCATGAGGGTGGGGCCCTCTTAAATGGGCTTACCACCTTACAAAGGAGATTCCACAGAATCCCCTAGACCTTGGGCATCTGGGTGGCATGGCCGGTTAAGCCTCTGACTCCTGGTTTTGGCTCAGGTTGTGATCTTGGCATCACAGAGATCGAGCCCTGAGTCAGCTCCATGCTTAGCATGGGGTCTGCTCAGACTCTCTCCCCCTCTGCCCCTAACACCTACCCTCCCCGCCCTGCTCTCTTTCTCAAATAATAAATAAATAAACTTATTTATTTAAATTTAAAAAAAAGGAAAAGAAAAGAATCCCCTAGCCCCTTTCGCTGGGTGAGGACACAGTGAGAAGGTGCTGGCTATGAACCAGGGAGACAGCCATCATCAAAGCATGACCACGGTAGTCCCTTAATTTTGGATTTCTAACCTCCAGAACTGTGAGAAATAAATTTATGTCCTTTTTTAAAAAATAGCTATTATTTATTTTTATTTGTCAGAGAGAGAGAAAGTGCATGCACAAGGAGGGGCATTGGGAGGCAGAGAGAGAAGCAGTCTCCCTGTGGAGCAAGGAGCCTGATGCAGGATTTGATCTCACGACCCAGAGATCATAAACTGAACCAAAGGTAGAGGCTTAACCAACTGAGCCACCCAGATGTCCCTCTGTTCTTTATAAGCTACTAAATCTGTGGTATTTTGTTATAGCAGCCTAAAAGGATGGAGACATTTGCCTCCTAGGAAAGGATCTAAAGGTCATTTTTCTGGGAATATGTTATGTTTGGGGAAAAATACTGAAAACAAGATAGAAACGATCTGCCTCTCAGTAAGTAAAACAAGAAAAAAAAAAAAAAGCCTGGAATACTTTGTGTAAGTTGAGTCAAGGGATAAAATAAGATTATATCTCCTTACCAGTAATGGTCCCTTCCTACACCACCCTGCCCCCAAATCCACACCGTCTCTGGCATTGTCTTCCCCTTCCTCCTGGCCATCTTGCTTCCTCTGAGAAGCAGCAGAGAAAAGAGAAAAGCAAACAGAGAAGCAAGCAGAGAAAACAAAGTACTTTCCTTCCAGAAAAGATCCAGGGAAGGTCAGCCAAATGAACAAGGGAATACAACATGTTAAAAACAAAACAAAACAAAAATTAGGTACAGAAAGAAAAAACACAAATGTGCCTGAATGAACAGCATCTTTCATCATCTGACAAAGTTTAAATAATACCACAAAGTTTAAATACCACAGAGCTCACTTAGGCAAGAAAAGTACCGAAGAGAAAGGATAGCTTTAAGAAGAATCTAGATAAAAATCAATGGATGATATGAATCTACCACTTCTTTTTTTTAAAAGATTTCATTTATTTATTTGACAGACAGAGATCACAAGCAGGCAGAGAGGCAGAGAGAGAGAGAGAGGGGAGAAGCAGGCTCGCCGCTGAGCAGAGAGCCCAATGTGGGGCTCGATCCCAGGACCCTGGGACCATGACCTGAGCTGAAAGCAGAGGCTTTAACCCACTGAGGCCATCCAGGTGCCCCGAATCTACCACTTCTTTATGCAAAATTATTCTGGAGCGCCAACCACACTTAAAGGTGGAAGAGGAGATGGTCTAGTATGGCATCCCAGCATCAGCTGCGACCAGGTGGCTGACTCTGGGCAAGTTACTCTCCAAGCTTCAGATTCCTCAGGTATAAAATGGTTGGAATGACAGTAGCCAGTTCCTAAGTCTGCTCTGGGGATTAAATAATTAAGAGATTTAAGCTGCTGACCTCAGTTCTTGGCACATGTTATAGACTCAATAAATGTCAGCTAAGATGACTGGTATTAAAAGCAGTAAAAATTAAAAAAAAAAAAAAAAAAAGAAAGAAGGAAAGAAAAAGAAAAAGAAGAGAAACACATCCCAAACTCTTCACTTGCTTTTAAGAAGCTCAGCCTAACGAAGAACTCTATTATTCAAACAAAACTGGAGAGGCCTAAAGTACACACCTTCCAATTTAATCTTCAAACTTAATGTGACAGGGAGCACACCACAGATTCTCATAAACCGCTCCCCAGTTATTACCAGAGATGAGCGGCTAGATTCCTTTATTCAATATGAAAAAAAGAACAACAACAACAAAGAAGAGTACAGTATTGTAAATGATGACCAGTAAAAATGTATCAATCCAAGTAGAACTTACACAGATTTAATAATTTTAGAAAACTATTTGCAAAGCTAATTCAAGAAACTGAACAGATACCACTTTAAAAGATTTGTGCCACTGGAATGAATCCCATTTACAGGGATTTCCCTGTGAAAGCCCAAAGCATCATTAATATAATTTCCAATTAACTTACTCTTTTTCTTTAAGCTCTGGCAAATCCAAATACCAATGCTCCTCGCTAATGATTTTCTTTTCTTCCTCTTCTAGTTGTTTCTTGGTCTCCGAGTCCAGGCCCCTTTGCATGAACTGTCAAAACAAAACAAAATCAGTGTCAGCAGCTAGTTTTCTCAATGTACAGTCGAGAAAAACTCAAATAATTTTATTCCTCCACATGCTTTCCCTCATTTCTCCAGGAATACCATCTCTGGGGCAGGGGTGGAGGTGCCAGGACCAAGGCAGCTTAGCTCTGCCCTTGAGAATGTCACACCAGACTAGCAGGGAGCCCCCTAGAGCACACAAAAAAGTAATGTCGGGGGCGCCTGGGCGGCTCAGTGGGTTAAGCCTCTGCCTTCGGCTTAGGTCATAATCTCAGGGTCCTCGGATCAAGCCCCATATCGGGTTCTCTGCTCAGTGGGGAGCCTGCTTCCCTCTCTCTCTCTGCCTGCCTCTCTGCCTGCTTGTGATCTCTCTCTGACAAATAAATAAATCAAATCTTAAAAAAAAAAATAATGTGGACTTCCTTCAGAAGACTTTGGAAAGATCTTTCCCGTACTTTAGTTAGTCTATTTTAAAAACAAACAGTAAAAAACTGTATTCAGTTAGTAACTCATAAGTATTTCAGTTTTACACAGTAACCACTGGGGCAGGGCTAAGACAAAAGACACAGATCAGGCCGGGCAGGTAGAGCTGGAAAGTGAGAGGAGCAGGAAGAGGGCGCAGAGACTCAATACTTTCCAAATCCTTGGACGACCCGCCGGAGCCCGCTGGTCTCTGTACCTGCTGATCTTGGTCTGGAATGCCTTTTCTCATGCTGCTCCACCTGGACAACTCCTAGCTCTTCTGATACACAGGAAAAGCGATTCCATCTCTGAAACCTGCAAGCCAAACTGGCATTTCTCTCCTAGATCCTTCCTATCATATGGTCAAGCAGTCTCACCGCACTTTAATGCTTTGAGCACCTGTCTCTTCTGAAGACCTTGAGGGCGTCTCCTTCCTCAGTTCCAGCATGATGAATGATATGTAGTAAGGGGTCTGCAAACACAGACTGAAGCAAAGCTGTATCCACAAGCCTGCTCTTCGTGAATATTTGTCCCCTGCAGGGCTGACTACCTCTACGGCTGCTCTTTATTCTACAATGTGCAGAAGCTCAATGCGAAACAGGCCAGTAGAAAATGAGCAGTCGAGCTGCCAGCCTCTTCCCTCCAGAAACAGTATTTCCTCAGGGGACCAGTGAACACAGCAAAATGATGAAGTATTAATAAGGGAAAAAATAAATTCAGAAAACATCTAGGAGCCTCTGGAAGTTAAGTCTAGAATTCCACTAGTTTCCATTTATCCCTCTTCTTTTCCCTTGTCCAAGCTCTATACTACTTTCCCCTCCACTCCAACCCTTCCAAAAACACCAGCATTTTTCGGCACAAGGGCTTTCCCAACGAGGGTGACACGAAATGACAAAACTTGAAAAAACTTGCAACAAAATACAGTGACGATATCCAGTTCTGATGAGGAATTGGTGAGACCGGATCACTCACCTATTGCTGGTGAGAATGTAAAATGGTACAACCTCTGTGGAAAACGGCTTGACAGCTTCTTACCTAACTAAATATGCACTTACCATACAACCCAGCAATCGTCCTCTGGGGCATCTATCTCCGAGAAATGAAAACTTACGTCCACTCAAAAACTCATACGGGAATATTTACAGCAGCTCTATTTGTTAATAGCCAAACATGGAAAACAACCAAAACACTCTTCAGCAGGGGGATGGTTAAGTCCTATGATAGTTTCAGAGCATGGAATACTAGTCAGCAAAAAAAAAAAAAAAAAAAAGGAAAGAGCTATTGATACTCAGCAACTTACATGGAGCTCAAGTGAATTATGCTGAGTGAAAAAAAAAGCCAGTCTCAAAAGGTTACATATTGTACAATTCCATTTACAGAACATCTTTAAAGTAACAAAATTATAGGAATGGAGAACAGATTTCCCAGAGGTTAAGGACAGCAGAAAAGACTTGATGTGGCTACAAATGGAGAGGCTGAGGGAACCCCATGGTGATGGAACAGTTTTATATCTTGAATGAGGTGGTAGTTACATAAATCTGTACATAAGCTGTATGGAAAGATCACACACACACACGAGTACAATGGTGACATAAAAATGGTGGCTCTGCGGATTTCCTGGCTTTACACTGTACTCTAGTGATAAAAGAGAGGGAGTAAAGGGCACACAGGATTGCCCTGTACATTTTTTGCAACTTCTTATAAATCCATCATTATTTTAAATAAATGTAAAGGAAATGTTTGCACTCTAACTAAAGTCTTTTGCAGTCTTCACCTTTAAAAAAATTTTTTTAAAAAAAGATTTTATTTATTTATTTGACAGACAGAGATCACAAGTAGGCAGAGAAGCAGGCAGAGAGAGAAAGGGGGAAGCAGGCTCCCTGCCAAGCAGAGAGCCCGATGCAGGGCTCGATCCCAGGACCCTGGGATCATGACCTGAGCTGCAGGCAGAGGCTTTAATCCACTGAGCCACCCAGGCGCCCCAGTCTTTTTCCCCTTTTACCTGTGTCTCTATCCTCACCCAGGAAAGAACTGGCAGTTTCTGGAATGCATAGCCTGTACTTCCCAATCCTTCTGCCTCTGCTACTGAACATCATGTTTCCGTTTTCTACCTGGCAAGATAGCCACTTGTAAAGGCCCAAAGCACATGTCCTTTGGGCCTTCCCTGACTGCTGTTTGGCCAAACACAGACCTGTTCACAGACCTGTTCCCATAAAAGACCATCTTTCCCTGCATCTAAGGGTCTTATAAGCACTGGCTTATTATTCAGTATGCTGCTTCTGTGTCTCCCAAAACACAGAGATTCTGAAACAGCAGGTCATGTCTCTTGTTCGTCTTTTATTACTAGCAGTCAGGCTGCAGGCGGTATACAAGAGTTCAATAAAGGTTCTCTGAGGGGCACCCGGGTGGCTCAGTCAGTTAAGCATCTATCTGCCTTCAGCTCAGGTCAGCCAGTGTCAGGCTCCCTGCTTAGGGGAGAGCCTGCTTCTCCCTCTCCCTCTGCTTGTGCATTCTCTCTCTTTCTGTCAAGTAATAAATAAATAAATAATCTTAAAAAAATAAAGGTTCTCTGAATGTAAATCCAGACTTAAGGTCTTATTCTCCCAGACTCTCTTTCGTGGATGGTTCTCTTTAAACCCAGATATATCCTTGGAGACACAACTCACCAATCCTACCCACCTGCCTTTTTATATCCTACTTTTAGTCAAGTAGGTATTATCTACGGCATACAAAATAGCTATGTATGTGTCTTCGTGTGCGCACATGAGTGTGTATTCTTTACACGCGGAAAGGCTAGAACACCCTGTGAATGTGACTCAAGCGACTCCAAACTTAGATAGCAATCCAATCCTCCTGACCCTACAGCATTTAAGAACTCTCCCTTAAAGCTTAGTGATTTGTCTTTACTCACAAGTGAGGGCCTACAGCAGGTTTCGCAAATTACAGTCCTTAGGCTGGGCATCAATTGTCGTCAATAAAGTTTTATTGGAACAAAGATGTGCTCATTTGGTTCCGAGGTACACTGGCAGAGGTGAGTAGGTGCAACGGTGGTTGTTTGGCCCACAAGCCTGAAGTATTTGTTATCTGTCCCCCTTGCAGAAAAAGTTTACCAACTCCTGTCTTAAGAGCCCCAAAGAGCTATAATCACAAATATGCCCTCTCTACAATCATTCTGTCACACTGGCAGAAATGCTACCTACACCCTTCACTTTCTGCTGCCCAGCAGGGTCACCGTCCTGACCGCAACAGGTGACCAAGTCAGAGGATTTCGGGTACACTTGAAAACAAATGTATCAGTATTAAATCCTCAGCTCTTTCACGCTTGCTGCATACTGAGCTCTGGCTGAACAGCTAGCTACCCGGGACAGGCAACCTAGTGCAGCTGCTCCATTCATTCTCGCAGGACACTTCCCTCTGTCTGTATATATGTTAACTCCTGCTATCCCACCGATAAGTTCTTTCTCATCCATGACTGGCGCTGCTAACCCAACTAGAAAAACTGTAATTTCCCCCCCTCTCCTTTGCTTTCAAAGTCCTGTTGGGTCTTCCCCCCCCTCTGGGGTAGGGACAGGTACTTTTTTTGAAGGTAACTTCTTCTTTCTTAACTCTTGAGTCAGATCTTTGGTCTGGGTCCTAGCTAATCACTCAGCACAACTTCATCTGATGTGCCTGCTTCGCCAACCAACTCCACTTCTCTGATTACAAACCGTGAGTCAAAAGAAGACTCTGTTCGGTAAAAATTCAAATTTTGCTAGTATGTATGAAAGAAGTACTTTAGGAACTCTAAGTTACATGACTTACCCTCCCTCACTCACCCTGTTCATCCCTAGTTACACCCTAGCTCAACTCCAAATCTAGCACATGCCACCCTTGCTCCCTTTTTTCCTGGACATTCCTCTCTAAGCACGACATCTCACACTGTGCTGCAGTGTTTAGTGACAAGCAGTACAGAACAGCAGTTACGAGCAGGGGCTTTGGATCAGGCTGCCCGAGTCTGGTTCTGTCTACACTACTGGTTAGCTGCGCAACTCTGGGCAAGTTACCTTCTTGTCTGCTTCAGTGCTTCAGCTGCAAGAGCGGTGTAATAACTGTATCTACCTCACAGTTACCAGGCGGGTATATCGGGGCTGATATAGGCAAAGCCCTTAGAACAGCTGTCTGGCACTTAGCAGAAACTGTAAATGTTTGCTATTATTATTATTATTATAATTAAAGTTTTTAAGGTTGTTGGTTGTTTCCCGTTTTTTTTTTTAAGATTTCATTTATTCATTTGACAGACAGAGATCACAAGTAGGCAGAGAGGCAGGCAGAAAGAGTGAAGGAAGCACCCACCCGGCTAAGCAGAAAGCCCGATGCGGGGCTCGATCCTAGGCCCTGAGATCATGACCTGAGCCGAAGGCAGAGGCTTAACCCACTGAGCCACCCAGGCGCCCCTGTTTCCCCTGTTTTAACGCCTGTATACTTTTTAAAATCTACCCTTGTCTTGTTTGTTTCCCCCACTTTGAAATTATTTGCTAAATGGATTCAATTTCGAATCTAAAAATCAATTTTGCTTGAAGTCGATGACATTCACCGTAACTGTTCTAATTCTACTCCCGCCGACACTGCGATCGGATCATCAGAACTTCCAGTTTGGTCTTTCTGACTGCGATTTCGTCCCTTGTCAGGTCTTTCTTTCACCAGTGTATTCTCCAGGGGCAGTTAAAGTAACTGAACATTTAGAAGGACAGCAAAGACGCCGCTACCCGGGCTCAATCGCTTCCCCATGTTCACAGGATAAAGAAAAAAAAAAAAAAGGGCACCTTGGGTGGCTCAGTGGGTTAAAGCCTCTGCCTTCAGCTCGGGTCATGATCTCAGGGTCCTGGGATCGAGCCCCACATCGGGCTCTCTGCTCAGTAGGGAGCCTGCTTCCCCCTCTCTCTCTGCCTGTCAAATAAATTAAAAAAAAAAAGTCTTAAAAAAAAAAAAGGGTAAAGAAAAAAAAATCTGGCCTAAAATTCCTCATCTGTTGTGGCCCCTGGCTACTCTTCCACTTTTTGCTACCTGCCCTCCAGGCACAGTGAATTATCTTCAGTTCTTGGAAATCCCAAGATTTCCAAAATCCAAGAAACTCAAGGGCTGCTCGAGTTCTGCGTCTGGGACTTGGCTGCGCCCACCCTCCCACCGATCCTTCAATCTCTGCTCCGGGACCACTTCGCACAGCAGCCAAGTAAGTTCCCGGGGCTACGGCGCTCCGAGCACCCTGCTTGCTTTCGTGGCTCTCTTTCCTATCCCACCGCGGGGTTTATGAGGGAATCTGCCGGATTTATACCCCAGTTCCCGGTGCCCGAGGCAGAGCAAGCGCTAAGTGAATGAATGAACGTCCGAGCTCGAGGCCCTCCGTGGCTTCCCTGGTGCCCCGCGCGTCTGCCGCCAAGGCCCCAGCCAGGTCCTGAAGCCCAGGTACCCTTGTTGCCCGGCCCGCCTCCCTGGCGTCCCCGCACCTTCATGCGCAGCAGGTTCTTGGATAATTTCGTCTTGCGCTCGGCTGCCATATTGGCTCCTGCTCCGAGCCGCGCACCACGACCGGCCCCCACTGCGCACGCGCACAGCTGCGTGCGTCGTGGCGGCGTCTCACGCAACCCACGTCGCCCCGCCCCCTGCCCCTCCCAGCCCCCCCTCCGTCTCTCGCGTTTTCGCGCGTCCGGGATCTCCGCGCGTCGCCGGAGCGCTCGCCTTACCGAGGAGCTCGGGGTAAGGACGCGGCCGCCCACGCAGGGGTGACAGCGACTTGACGTGGGGAGGGAAACGTCTAAAGACGCCTCAGTGGGAGGAGGCCCGAGTTCTGGTCCCTGGGAGCGGCCTGGGGGAGTGTCGTCGCGCGTCGCCGGCCGGGTCGAGCCGCCGAGACCTCCGAGATGCTCGCCCCACTGACCCGGCTGGTTTCCGTCGCGGACGGCGGGCGTCCCGGGCACCGTTCCTCTCACGCTGAGGACCCTGACGCTTGCGGGGGCTGCTCGGCTGGCCTGGGAGTCGGAGGGAGGGGGGCGGGCGCAGACCCCGGCAGTCCCGGCCCCGGAAATGCGACGGGAAACCCCGCTGGAGTCGCCCCTCGCCTCTGAGCAGGAGCGTTCGGCGGACCAGCCCGGGACGGACTCCCAGGCGGAGAACCGGCGGCCACGCGTCCCAGAGGACCGGGAGGACGGAGCCTCAGTGCCTCGCGGCCCACCCGAAGACGAGGTCCCCACGGTTCGCAGGAAAGCCCCGGGCCGGACGCCCCACGCGTGTTCTTGGCGCTGGCTGCCTCGCCGGCGTGGTTTTACCTCCTTACAGCTCGGGACACCGTGGTGTTGCCATCGTGTCCTTAGGGACCCTGAGGCCTAGGGAGGGAGGTGAAGGCACTTAACCAGCGTTTGCACAGCCTGTAAGTGTGAGAGCCCAGAGCCAGAAAACTTGGTGGAAAAACAAACAAACAAACAAACACCAAACCAAACCATGGCCCTGCCCTGGCAGGTTTTCTCAGTGGAGCCCATAAAGTCATCATGGTAAGTGATGGAGAAGCTCATTCTAGCTGAGTGTGAGGCAGTGGGGTACAGCCGAGCCTAAAGACCCGCGACCTCCCTTTCTTGCAGCTGACCTTCCTGGCGAGTGCCAGGGAAGAAGAAAAGTGATGATGTGACAGAGTGACCTGCAGGCTTACTTTGGGTACGGTGGTCCAGGTTGGCTCTTGTCCCGACGATGGTGCTCACTAAGGCTTAAAAGTTGAGAAAAACCTCTTCCAGGAGGAGTTGGAGACAGGGTGTTCTACAACGAAGGGATAGCAACGACGAGGTCCTGCAATGAGAGCAAGACAAGAGTTGTCATCATTTTCCAAGTGGGAACAGTAGAGGTGATCATGTTGGGGTTGAATCGTGTCCCTCCAAAATTCATCAGAGTTTTGTTGTGGAATGTGACTGTAGTTGCAGATAGGGCCCTTAAAGAAGTGATTAAGTGAAAACAAGGCCCTTAGTGTAGGTCCTCTGGTGTCTCTATAAGAAGAAGAAACTGGACACGCAGAGAGACCCCAGGGTTGCATGCATTTCCACAGGGAACACAGCGAGGACATAGGAGGTGGCCATCTGCACACAACGAGAGTGGCCTCAGAAGAAATCAGTTTTGCTGACACCCTGAGCTTGAACTTAACCGCCTCCAGAACTGTGAAAACAAAGTTTTGTTTAAGCCGCCCAGTCTGTACTGTTTCGTTATGGTAGCCTGAGCGAGCTAGTATACCACATGATTAGTGATAGATAGCAATTATAGTAACAAGAATCCTGTAAGAAAAGTATGGGGCTCTTGAGAGGATATAGCAAAGGCGCCTAAACCTTTCTGGCCTGGAAAATGGAAGGACTCTTGAAAGTGTGACGTTGTAGTTGAGATCTGAAAGGGGACGATTTAGCCTGGGGAATAGCCTTCCAATCAATCTTAGTTTTGTGCTACCATCACTCCCACGCACGTGGGACGTACATGGGACAATTATGACTTCATCTTGTCCATGTTTCCTTAGAGGCCTCTCTTGGGGTTATATGTTCCAGGACCCTTGGAAATGAATATACATACCTTGGAAATGCCAACAAGAGCTGGGATGAGGAGAGGCTTGTTTTGGCCTCCCATGACTTTGTTAGAGAGAATGTAGTTTCTCCCCTTCTTGACACAGGTGGTACCGTAAGATAACTAAGGGCTAGCTGTCAGGTAGGTGTGCACAAGCCCTTTGAGGTGCGTTTGAACCCTTTGATCTCAGTACAGTGCCCTCCTGCGTGTCTCTTCCCTTTATAAAATCTGTACATTAAGGTCTGGATTTTTCAGAGAATAACTGTGCAGCTGCTGTGGATTGTTCTCTGCCCAATCCCCGTTGTCAGTAAGTTACCCTGAATAAAACTCTTTGTAAACTGTATGGAGTGACCTCCTTCATTTTCCAGTCTCAAAATGCCTTCTCAAGGTGGGGGATACTTTACTGTCTCTGCT